>JAWWEV010000043.1:71798489-71812665 GCA_035583235.1 Hafferia zeledoni | reverse complement strand
TGCTGGCTCTTCTCACATGACCAGGACCCGGCAATAAAGGCAGCCCTGGCACAAGGAGAACCACGTTGTCCCCTCCTGGAGCAGGAGAGTAGATGCACCTAGAGGACAGCTGGGAATGCCTGACTGGCACTAACAGGAGTCTGTCCCACTCTGCAGGTCATGCCCTGCTGCAGCTAATGGCACAGTTCAGCAGGGAATAAGGTCTGTGAATTGCAGCTGTACATGAATATTGATAATAGCCGCCAAACGCTCTTCCTTCTATCTCCCCTCCCAGGAGGGGTGAAGTGCTTTCTCAGCAAGGGTGAGACAGCGCTTCCAGTGAGGCAGGAAGGGGAAAATTGTCTCCCGTTTCTGCTGCCTTAGGGCTCACTATTGCTTGCACGAAAACAAGTGGTGAAGCTGCCATTTACTTGGGAGGAGGCAGGATCAGACCCTCATTTTTCTGCCAGACAACACACCCTCATAATTATGTATTCACACCATATTTTGATAATGGTTCCTCACAGACTAATTAATATGAATGTTTAAGAAGTCTAGTTTAATATGTTAGTACTGAAGGAGAGACTGCAGTCCTGTGGGAGATGATACATATTTCCCACTGATGACAACCTTAAATCTTAATGTGTATGGAGAAAGGGGAGCATATGAATCTACAGAGCAAGATACAGATGCTTCTTTTACAGGATGGATTTTATACAAAGACCAGTTTTCTTGGAAGCAACAGTGATGATTATTTTTCATTTCTAATAGATGTGTCTCTGTTTGAGATCTAATATAACATGCAAACTCTGAAGCGTTTCCTGCCATCTAGAGGTGTGGATTCTCTGGTGACTAATAGAGTGAGTTGCCTTTGTGGCATCTCTCTCACCACAGCACTAACAGGGGCTTTTTATTCTATCCAGCCAGTTGTTTTCATGAAGATTCCAGGGACTTAGCAACTTTGAAAATGCTATCTTTCTTGTTGATGAGCACAAAAGTTCCTGGGAAAGGATGGAAAAAAAGAGATCAATCACCTTGTAAGACCTATTGCCTTAGAAAAAGAGTTTTAAAACAGTTGCAAATATCTTTAAAAAAACAAAATCCCCAACAACAGCAAGAGCAATAGAAATCAGCGCTAATGATCTGACTCACAGGGGTCTCATCACTAACAGGAACTGACTCATTTGTTAGAAATTGCCATGATGCTATTTTATCTGCCCTTTATGTATTGGGAGCAGAGCTGAGAAGGCCAGATGAAGCTTACCCCAAGCACAGACAACGGCGGCAGGCCTGGCCCAGTGAAAAAGCTGTATAAGGCTGTTTGCATACCTGATTTAACATTGTCCCTGGTCTGAACACTTGTTATCATGAGAGATAAGACATGCTGGAAGCCTCAGAGGTTACCACTTGGTCAGTACCTTGATCATTTCAAGGATAGTTGGGATCAGCTAAAAATAGTTTAGATCAGAGTGTTTACAAGACAGAGGTCTCTTCTTCCTGCCACAGGGGACACAAACCCTGTATCTCAGGTTTTGTGGCTTTCACTGTGTGGGGCAGAGTCTGCAAGGTATATCTGAGCTATATGATGACCTATAGATGCATGGTGTACAATACCAGCACATGGTACACTGCACTGCAGTTAAGGATTATACCTTAGAACAAGGCATCTGTAAGAGTGAGGTGCCAGGTAACACTGAGCCCTGGCCATCCTGCTCTGCTGTCTCTCTCTTCCAGAACAGCCACAGCACAAGGACCAGCCTCATCTAGTGCCCAGTACACTCACAACCACGATACCAGTGGCCAAAGTTTGATAAAAGATGGAACCTGAAAGTGAGGAGAGCATTATTTCTGATCCCTCTTACTCCTAGAGCACCTCGAGTCATGGTTAGTCATTTTTTCCTCATCCGTTTTGCCATCTGCTATTCTGTCCTTTGCAACAGCTGACAACAGTGCAAGGACATGAGAGCTTCCATGTGATGGTTGTTTAAAAACAAACACACACTGTACTGTTGCCAAATATTTGTATTGCTGAAGAAGTCAGATGTCTTGGCCATGGCTAAAAATCCATTGCTTGAGGTGTAATAAGAACAGAACAAAAGGATGGTGTCTAATTAATAATAAAACAAAAGCCTGAATATAACTCCAAAGACAAAAGATAAAGGAATAAAAGAACACAAGAAGACAACATATTTAACTTTATAAATGTAACAGAAGTCACCTAAGCATAGTCAAGTCTTTTTGTAGGCATCAACACAAAAAATAGTTTTAATCTACAGTTGAAGAAAGATAAAGAAATAAGTATAAGAGTATTTAAAGGATGTTCCCTGGGGACTAAGTCCCTGTGGGACCACAGAGGGAGCATAGGAAAAGACAAGTTAGAGAAAGTGGCATTGTGGAAAGACCAAAGTCCATCTCACTGGTCGTAGTTGTCTGGCAGCTACACTGAAACCGATGAAAACCACTGAATGTCTCCCTTATCTGACAGTCTGGGAAGCCAATCAATGCCAAGAAACTGCAAGTTCTGGTGTTGCATTCAGCTCACCTATGCAGGGAGCAGGCACTAACTCAGCAGCCCCTAGAGAGAGGGGAAGCGTCAAGTGAAAGTGGAAAATTAACTACTTTTCCCATCTCTCAAGGTAATCCTGGTAGATCAAAGCTGAAGCACAACAGAAGGCAGCTTGAGGAAATTTAAACTCCTTTACTACTTATCCCTTACTTCTGCAACTGAGATCTGGGCGGCTGGCAGAGAATTCCCCATGAACACCACTTCCCTTTGAAATGTGTGCCCCCAGTTAATCTGAGGGAGTCCAGATCTGCAGACATTCTTAAAAGGTCCACCTTTTGAAGGGATATCTTTAGAAGGGCAATGCCATCTAAAAAATGAAAGTTAATATAGGAATAAACCTTTCTTCCGCTTTTTGCTGAATGATCTTCTAAATAACACGAGTTGTCCAATTTCCAGTTCTACCACCGATTTTCCACATGCTCTAAGCATGATTTTTTCATATGTTCCATTATATATAATGATATGATCTATGTTATTTACCTATATTGTATTTATAGGATGTGTTTTATTCAGCTCATGCATTTCACATATATGTTCATATGCGTTCCTCTCACCCATTGTCTTATCTATGTAGCCCATAATTTCAAAGGGATGAAATTTGTAAAGAAACCCTTACCAGAAGGGGTTTTGAATTTAGTTTGCTCTGGAATTGCCACTAAAAATGACAGCAGCTGCTCCTGGCTCTATGCTGTGACATGCCTCAAATCCCACCCTATCTATAGCTGTAACACAGAGCATTTAATCTCTATGAACTGTATGTTGAAGAAGAGGTATCCATGACTAATTCTACTTTTCCCCAAAACAGAGTCCACCTCCACAGAGCTGACCTACTTACCCCTTAACCTGTAGCTCTGCTGTCAGGACCTATTAGCCTACCTCTAAGGAGGCTTGAACTGGCAAACAGAAGAATTTGGAGCTGCTGCACAACACAGTAGTACAACTGCCAGGTTATTCATTTTATCTCACCCAAAAACCTGCCTGCCTTCAGACAGGTAACTGTGCAAATGAGCAAGTGCCAGACCCCAAGCCTATGTACATAAAAATGGCAGGGATTCTGCCTTTTCCTATTTATTCTTGTAGATTTTCTGCATGGCCAGGAGCAATAAACATGTATGAGGTACCCACTTCGGGTTGATAAGGTAAAGAAAAATCAATCCTGTAAATAAAGCCATTTTTTTTCAAAAGGTCTAGGATTTTTGGGTGTATTTTAATGATATGGCTGAACATTACACAAACAAGTTTATTTTGAAAACTGCCATGAGGGACCAAGAAGGAAGACATTTCCTGAAGATTTTGAGTGAAGAATGGAGTTCACCCTGATTCACAGCCCTTCAAAATGTCCATTAACAGTGAATAATTTTACCCAAATATATTAGGTAGTATGTGGAAGTGTTGAATGTCAGGTTGGATGGGGCCTTGAGCAACCTGATCTAGTGGGTGGCATCCCTGCCCATGGCAGGGGAGTTAAAACTATATGATCTTTAATGTCCCTTCCAACCCAAACTATTCTATGACAAACTGAAGTTTTTTTATTCTTGTATTCTGCTTCATTACAAAGCACAGGAGGCCAAGTGAAAGAGAATCACACCTTCAGGGAGAAGTTTGAGTGCCTCAGGAAACACAGAAAGGAGGTTGCTCAAGCCTTCATTTTCCTGACATGGATTGGCACCAGACATTGGCAGCTCTTTCTGAAGGGGGTGGAGTGCTCCAGCAACAGGACTCTGACCTTCAACCGAAGTTGGTACACCTCCCACCTCTGTCTGCTGAAATCTGATCTAAAATGAACAAAACCTGAAGGACAGAAAAGGAGATGCCTCTAGCAGAGGACCTCTACTGATGAATTAAAGAGCCTTCAGCAGGTATCTCCTATTATCTTCCTTCATTTCTTCTTGAAATTAAGGCACAGACAGATAAGAACATCCTAACACTTCAGAGTCAAAACTATTTTGAAAAGTTTTTTTGAATCCCAAACTGTTGATGGCACTGCATAGTTCATCAGTTTAATGACAGACATCAGGAAGTTCCTACTGTGTGACAGTACATGTCTGACTGCAAGGTGACTGCTGGACATCACTTTTCACAGCAAAATACGTCTAAATCTAATATTTTCTGAGAGCAAGAGAGCTAAAGCAGTAGCAAGACACAGAGATTCTTGCATTTGGGTTAATCATGTAGACTAGATAAGGCCCCAAGGCATGTAGGCATTAATTCACACCAATTTCAATGAAAAGTTGTTTCTGGGCTAAAGGGATGAAATTGCACCTGTCCAACAGTTCTCTTCTGGGCACTATGAGGTAAGTGTAAGAATTTCATTCTGAAACTCAAGACCTACCACAAATACTACTCCAAAGTAAAAATAAATCTTCTTTTCCATATTTACAGATAGACAGCTACTTTACTTTTTAGTACATGGGTAAGATTTATCTCAATTGCTTAAACATTTAGTTTTCTTTTCCATGGTAAATTAACAAATACATGGATTATGAGACAGACACCTCAAAGAAATGATGAACCACTAAAAAGGAACAAGCAAACAAACAAACACCCAAACACTGTAACACTTAAAAGACTATATTTTCTTTAAAGGAATAAGGGGGAGTGAACCTAATGATTGCTTTACATTCAGCTTGTACCCACTTTCTGTGGCAAGGAATGTCTCTGTCAGAGGTGGCTATAAGCATCACAGTTGTGTGTCCACCTAATAAACTCTGAGAATCAAATCAAAGAATTCTGAATGACAATGAAGTGTAACACTAAATCATTATTTCTATCTACAGTTACACGTAAGAATGGGCTACATTTTAGGTAAATGCTGAATTAAATACCTTAAAAGCCTGTAATCTCAAGTTATAAAAATATTTTTTCTTTTAATGCCCTTTTTCTTCTAGCAGGCAGTTTTATCTAAAGCAATTGTTTGTTTCAGAGCTCAAAATCATTTGATGATGAAATTCTTAGATAAAATTCTATGATAGTGGATATATTACATCCCTGAAAAGGGTAGATTTTCATTTCAGCTATACTTGTACTGTGTACTGACATTTTGTTGTCTCTATCTCACTTGCTAAAACCTTCCCTTTGACATCAAACAATAATATGTCCTCACGATCCCACAAAATTAATAAATATATCCTCCTGATGTTGAGGATATGGAAAATGAAACATCTTCTATCTTTCTGAAGACACTTGCATGTATGGAATATCTACTACTTGCATGTATTAGAGTACTGTCATAGAAGTGAGTTGAGTCATCCAGAAAACAGGCACTTAGCAGCTTGCAAGATGAAACTTGTATGAGGACACAGGGAAAATTAGTGTCAGTATGGGGAATGGAATTCATTTTTTCCTGCTTTAATCATCCATGACATTTTCTGAATACTCCTTTGTTCTGTACTATGTAAATAATGACACAGCCATTTTTCAGATATGCTGTATAATGTGCCCAAGTCCTTGAAATACCAGATATGGTGCCTTAGTATCCATTACATCTCCTAGGAAAGGGATTCAAGAACAGATGCACTAACTTTGTTAGTGTCTGCATAATCTCTGTTTACCTCTGCATCTTTTTCCCCCAAATGACTTAAGTCAAATAGAAAAAAAGTTGAATGTTAAACTGTTCAATGTTAATGAACACTAAAATGTTAAACTACAAGTCTGAACTTGAAGAAAAGCATATCCATGGAAAAGCAGATTTCAAATGTAAAGGTCCAAAATAATGCATTACAGAAAATGAATGCAGCTTTCTTTTTTTTCTTTCTTTTACATTTTAAATTACTATTCTGTTCTCTGACTGCAAAGACACCATATTGGGACCAATGCCTTCCCTTTGAGAGACATGTGGTCAAATCTCTGGATACACAAATCAGTTCGTTCTTTTTAATGCCTCTAAAAGTGCTAACTCTTCTAGTTCAGTGTAATTGTTGGCCTTCAGATGGTTCTTTTAAGCTCTTGTCATGGACTGAGTTGTTTGGAACAAACATGAACTAGTTCAGAGGTTCAGGCTGAAGTAGACCCCCGTGAATACTCTGCAAGTGCTTTTTGCAAGCTCTGGTTTTGAGAGCTGTTGACAAACACTTCGGACAAAACTCTGTCCTGCAATCATCCCATGAATTCCTGTTCTGCTGAATATGCCTGCTTTGAGTAAAAGCCATTGCACCCTGGAGGGCAGAACCACAGTTCTAGCAGGCAGTACTGACCTTGACATCATGTAGTACTTACTGTGGCATTTGTATGTAACTCTTTTACATGGAGATATGGAAAATTCTTGCTGACAGTGAATTTCATGTTATTTTTCCATTGACCATGCCTGCAGAGTCTAAATGTCAAGCAATCATTGTACCAAATCTTATGTAGCTGGCTGTTGTGCACCCTTTAAATCTTTGTCACTTGAGATAAACTCATCCCTTGCAAACACAGTGGGGATCACACTTACATGGGGTTTTCATATATCATAGTGCAGTCTCTTAGACTATTTTCACCATGTGTTATGTTGTGGTATAAATGATAAAAATATAATACTATATATTCACTTACACAATACACCATCGAAAGGCCTTTCCTCTAACAGTGTCTTCAGAAATTATTTGCCAGCTCTGTCATGCTGCACACATACATACAACACTCCTAAAGCAACCAGCCTCTTTGATTTTGGCCTCTCTAAAACACAACAACAGATTTCTCTCCCCAGTTAGAGTTCTGGAGAAAAAGGTCTGAAGAGATATGTATGAATATAATGGAAGCAAAATCTAGTCCATCAACTTACTTAAGAGAAGATCAATACCTGAAAGATTACTAAGCTTGATTTTTCCAATACTATCACTACAGAGAAAAGTTGTATCCCCTTGGTTGCTCTAATATGGGTAAAGGAACACATATGCTGGTAAAATCATATTTATATGCTGCTAATGTTGAGCTAGAGGGAAGCTGGAAAGTGCAAAGCCACTTTTTCATTTGGAAAAAGCATAAAAAGCAAATGAGACACGGAGTGAGGTAGCAGAAAGAATAGGGACCACTACCACCTCCAACTCCTTAGGCACACAGAAATGCTGGAACAGCAAGTGAACCATATGGCTTCAAGGGTTTCCCTGAGGAGTGATACAGCAAATACTGGAACTGGGGCACTGGTGGGTACCCCGAGGACATAAAGAATGCTAACATTTTCCTCACAAAATAGAAGCTGTGACAAAACAGAGAGAACTATCCTTCTGGCTTTTCCTGTCTTCCTCTGCTAATTCAGGCTGTTCATCTTAGATACAAACAGTGCATTTCACGTGCAACAATACTCCTGCTTTAAAACTTTGTGAAATGTGTACAGTTGTCTTTTGACACATCCTGGGCACATCCACTCAAGAGCAGTGACCCTGGTACACAGATTCCTAAGTGGACACAGAGCCAGGGGAAGAGGCTGATGTAACACCACGCCAGTGCTGCTGCACCAGGCTCTGTGTGGCACCAACCTCCCATCAGGTGTGTCACACAGAATGTCTTGGGTTGGAAGAGACCTTAAAGATCATCTTGTTCAAACCCCCCTGCCACGGGCAGGGACACCTTTCACTAGACCAGTTTGCTGAAAGCACAATCCAACCCGGCCTTGAACACTTCCAGGGACAGCATCCACAGCTTCTCTGGGTAACCTGTTCCAGTGTCTCACCCTCAAGAATTTTTTCTTATTATCTAATCTAAACCTACTCTCAGTTTGAAGCCATTCCCCCTTGTTCTTTCACTCCGTGTCCTTGTAAATAGTGTCTCTCCATCTTTCTTGTAGGCTCCTACCAGGTACTAGAAGGCTGCAATTAGGTTACCCCAAAACCTTCTCTTTCCCGGGCTGAACAATCCCAATTCTCTCAGCCTTTCCTCATAGGAGAAGTGTTCCATCAACTTGGTGGCCTTCTCTGAACCCACACCAACAGGTCCATGTCCTTCCTGTCCTGAGGGACCCCAGGGCTGGATGCAGCACTGCAGGTGGGGTCTCACCAGAGCAGAGCAGAGCAGAGGGGCAGAATCCCCTCCCCGCGGGGTTTGGTTGAACCCTCGCTCCCACTTCACACCAGTGGGATTCACAACAGCCTGCATGGTTTTGGTGGACAAGTTTTCTTGTTTCATTTGCCCAATCTCAAAGACAGAGCAAGGATCACTCACATTTTATTTTCTAGTGTCAGGTCTTGCAGGTGCATCTGGGGACAACTGCTAATAAATTCAGATGGGGTGTGCTGGGTAAAGTGCCATCTTCCAATTGCATTTTCACAACATCTAGAGGAGTAAGTCTGGCAAAGGCTCCAAGCAGCATCACACTACAAAATAAGCTACTCCAGGAAGACTGTCTTTAGAAATAAATACATTGTCACTGCAATGCACTCACAATTTCAGCTTTTAAAGATTAGCAGGTGTGACTAAAGATTGCAAAATTTTCCTTACTTCATTCCATTAAGAAGTTTTTTTGACTCAGTGCTGCTATATATTCTCAACATGTTTATTCTCAATGCCCGTACTTTATTTCAAGGGACACACAAACCTAAAAATATGAACATAGTCCTAATAAGACCTACTGATTTTTATACTCATAAACTGAAGCATGAAGTATGTCTACTTATATCTTACCTAATTATTTTATTTATGCCATTTTTCCCTGACATAAATATTGCAAAATAGAGACAGACATTGCTAAAGAGGAAAATCTAAAAATAATTAAAATATAATTGAAATAATTATAAATATAATTATAAAAATAATCATAACTATAAAAATTATAAATATAATTAAAATAATACAGTGATATTCAAGTTTTATAGTATGATGTCACTGTGCCTTTTCATTTAATCTTTCTATATATCTCTACTTATGGTGTCTTTTGGAGACTGTGAAGCTTTTTAAAGCAGGTAAACACCATCATCTAAAAATGCATTTACATATATGTATTGGAGTGTTTTCTTAGCTGGAGGACTAGCTCTAATCTTGCTAGTAAATACTGCAATCCCTGTTCTCCTGATTTAAGAAGGAGATTACAGCTTTGAGCATTGGGGTACCAGTTTTCCTGGCTCTGAGCTGTTGGGATTGCTGGGCAATTAGTTATCCTAGACAATTAATGTGCATGGTGAGTGGTCAAAGCATTACTGATCTGCTGTAAACTTGATGCATAGTTTGTGAAGATGGTTTGTACTCATTGATTAGGAATATAAATCCCTCATTATGGACAAGTCATATGTGGGTTTGAGGCAGGAAATAATAAAATAAATTGAAAAATACCCAAACAAATTCAATCAGAATCTACAGGTGTTTTTGCAAACTCCAAATACCCAGCTCTTATACATCTCTGGCAGCATTCAGATCTCATTTGGATCTATTTGGGAACAAGAGGCTACTGTTTGTAAACCTTTTTGTGTGTTTGCCCTAAGAGCTCTTGTTGGTCCTCATTCATTTTTTCCTGTTTAAATCACTTCCCCTTTCTGCTTTTTGTATCCTCAAAGACTTACACAATGGTCAGTTTGCTGGAGGAGCTGTGCTCCTCATAGTGTCCCATAGGAACAATTCTCTTCACCTCCTTGCCTCCATAAACCTGGTGTAAATCCATATTGCCCTCTCAGGTTTCACAGCCTGGTAGGAGGGCAAAATGAATCAGTTGCCAACACTGGTTAACTGCATCATGAGCTGCATCTGCAAGGCTGCAGACAGCAGCTCAAAGGAACTGGTCATTCCCCTGTGCCTGGTATTTGGGAGACTGGTTTTGGATACCAACAAACAGGAGAGAATCAGCAGAGAGCTACCATGGCAGCCAGGGGCTGGAGCACCTGCCTTGTAGGAGATGCTGAGAGAGCCAGGCTGGTTTAGCCTGGAGATGAGAAGGCTCTGGGGGTCCTTCAGGGAGGTTATAAAGAAGCTTGAGCCAGACTTGTCCCAGCAATGCACCAAAAAAAGAACTAGTAGCAACGAAAAGCAACTTGCAGCAAAGGAAACTCTAACCGGACTCAATGAAAAACCTCTCTTTTGAGAGTGGTGCAGAACTGAAAAAAGTGCAGAGGAGCTGCAGAAGAATATTTTCAAAATGTAAATACAGCTCTGAAATATTGGTCAAGGTGGCCTTGCATTGAGCAGGAGGTCAGATTAAACAATCCCTACAAGTCCTTACGATGTGAACTGTTCAAATTCTCTGACTTTAATCTGTTCCAATTTCCACACCCCTCAGCATGCAACAACTTCTGCATCCTGGGAACTTCTTCTTTGTCCTACTAGTATGTGGCATATGACTGATATCAAACGAACTGTCACAGCTCTAGAAATTACAAGGTGCCTGTCACAGCATTATTGGAGCTGCTTCAGAGCCACTGCGCCTGCATGTTCCTCTAAATTGATTTTAATCTTCATCCAGAATAAAATTGCTGGGTAAGACAGAAGCCAAGAATAGGAAAGTGGAGGTTCTCTTTCCAGGTGACTGCAGGTAAAGCTGTCTGTGTTAAATAACTGTAGCATGGATAGTCAAAGTGTCTAAGCATGAGGGATACTCAAAGGTAGATTCACCAACCTGTTATTCTAACTAGAATCAATTTAAAAGGGAGTCACAAATAGCCATTGGATTTCTGGAAACTCAGGACATGTCCTTCATTTTCTCATCTAAGTTAAATTCCTTAATGCATAGAGGGGGGGAAAGCCAATCAAGTCAATTTTACTTTTGCAAAGAGTCAGTGGAAGAGAAAGGATGACCTTCATTTGGTGAAAAAATCTTCGATACCTGTTATTCACTAACAGCAGGTGTCTTGATGCTAGCTTTTAAAACAGAAATCTTATTGTCATTTCCACTTGCTTTAATTGTGACATTTTACTTTTAAGCTTCAGCATTTTGTCCCAGGCATTGACAGTTCAGTACCTCCCCAGAATTTCATACTGTACATTTTCTTGGGGACCCTAATGGCAAGAATGGGATATTTTACTGCAAATGGAGGAAATAGCCAAAGGCCTAGTTTGCTAAATGCAGAAATCAGAGCAAATACAACACCCTTAAATATAACAGCTTTGGGTTTGAGTTTGTGTGTAGCTTTGGTTCTGAAAGCATGACTGACTATAAATTATGTCCACCCTTATTCAAGTAAGTCCTCTTCTGCTGCTGTGTGGGACGTACCATACTGAGCACAGCAAAGCTTTTCACTGGAGGAGGGCTATTTGGTTTTCATTTTACAGTCTTATTTTACAAATTAGGCCACAGCAGATGGAGTGCTTTTCTGCCTCGACTGAGTTGCTGCATTTGTGCACCACATTGTCCATGTGTGGTGTGGCACAGGATGGTACTACAGGCTTGCTATCACCAAATAATGTACAAAAATACCTTCTCTGCATCCCTGTTACCCCAGTATGCTTGGCAACCCCGACAGCTGCTTCTGCTTTGGCTGGAGTGTGGCAAGGATATGACACACTCTGGTTCTGCTGATACTACAAATAGCAGATTCCTGACAGGAAAATTAAGTTACATTATCTGTAATTACTGTCTCTGGAATTCCATGCCAGGCAAATGAGCTCTCAATGAGAGTGGCTGCTGTTGGATGTGAGGGATCTGTTTCCCAGTCACCCAAACAGGAGTCAGACACCACGCAGTTTCTTGTCAGTGCTTGTAAACAAGCAAATACCTAACTCAACTCAAGGACAGCAAGGCAGTGATGTATCATGGCTGTCCTTTGTTGTCTGGCTGGGAATTTATTGTAGAAAATTCCTAGGTTTGTGATTGTGAACCCTTATGTCCACTTCTATATGTCTACAGAGACATCTTTGCATAAACATCCCTCACCAGTGTGATTCCTCCATTTGCTTTGGAATGCATCGGGTTTCATATCTGCAAGTATTTTGGTGCTTCCTACAAAACACCATTGTGTTGTCTGCTCTTCACTACCACATTTTCACACATCTGTTTTAACCCTTCATTTATTAGTAGACACTCTATTTTATATGTTTGAGATCCAGGGATTCCCCACACTGGTATAAATTTTCCTCAAAGAAAACCCCATTTGTTAATTTACTAAGGATCTTGGAAGATCACAGCACATGCTGACAATTTCCAGCAAGGGATGGCAAAGTCACTGTCTTATGCTCTGCAGGTACTGTAAGCACTGACAGCTTCTTACCTTCTGGTGTTTCAGAAATTTTAACACAGAAATTCTGACAATACACAGAGTTTGAAATCTTGACAACCTGCATTTTATACCAAACAAGCAGTCAAAATCCATGCCTGGAAAAGTTATATACATTTGATATTCCAGCACAATTTTAGTGTCTTGTAGAAAATATCACAAAATTAACTGCTGTAGGGGTATTGCTTTGCTGTTAGCATCATAATGAAAGTTTACAGCTCTTTTATTGACATTCCAAAATAGTTTCTTTTTTTCGACTTTGGATACCAAATGCCACCTAGGTTTGTTGGCCTCTGAAGGCAATTAAAGACTTGGAAGAGAGAAACTCTACTGCAGAATTGAAATCAACACCTACATACGCTGCAAAATTCAGGTCATGGCAAAGGTCATGGACAGAAAAAGATTTGTTAGGTCCAAGATGAATGACCAGTAAATGCAGGTTTAAACCTGGCAAACCCAAAACTCAACTTTCTCAGGATCTGGACAAGACATATGTGAGGCTTTTTAAGTATAGAAGTCCCAGCAAATAGAAGAATGGGAGGTAGGGCTTGGGTTTGGTGTGGGAATTTTTTAAGCCACTTAAGCAATTTCAAATAACTTCTATTGACTGCACTTACTGGACATCTCCTTTGCTGTCAGCTCCCTTCCTTGCTTGCTTCATTTTTGGTATACTTATCTCAGACATAAAATATGTTTTGTACAGTTATCTTAGCTACTATGAACTTGACAGAGCAGGGAACAAGCTGAGGACCTTCTGAATTAAAAACAAGACGTGTTACAACCTAATGAAAAGAGCCCTATCTCCTTAGCCAGGGCCACAACAGCTTCTCCAATCAGTATATGTGGTACCCTGGCAGTTTGGTTACATGAAGATTTCGTGGTGAGCACCACTGCCATTTTCAAGTAACACTCCACACACAGACATTTTTCAGCAATGTTCATGCACAACCCCTTCAGCATTTTACATCAGAGAATTTTTGCTCCTGAAGAACATAGCAGTGTAAATAGAACTGTCTGAGTACAGATGGGAATTTAAGAAGATCATGGACAAAAAAAATGTGTTTCCTTTAAACGAGTTTTACCTGCCAGAAATCTTTAGTGAATAAATTAAAAGAAACCTTTATTCTGTAAATCTTGCTCCCACACACTCTGCCTTGCCCCATTTTAAAGGAACAGGTTGTTTTTTGTTTATTTTTCACCAAAACCAAGAAAAGACCAGTTTGCAAAACAAAGTTCTAATAATTTAAGCATTTGAGGAGCAAGGGATTGATATTTACAGATAGTTCATCTCCCTGATTTAAACCACAGCCTACCTCTAATCTAGTCTATGGGGAGGGACTTTCTCTGTAAATAACCCCTTTGTGTGTCCATTTTCCAGCTCCCTCTAACAGGAAATTTCATTTGGTCTTGTAATTGTATCGGTTTCACTTCAGATTTGATTTCCAACTTGTGTTGTCTAGAAAAATGCCTAAACCCTTTACAGAAACACCTATAATGATGTAGTTATTTGTTCCTTTCCTAAGGA
>JAWWEV010000043.1:71758895-71798389 GCA_035583235.1 Hafferia zeledoni | reverse complement strand
TGTGTTGTCTAGAAAAATGCCTAAACCCTTTACAGAAACACCTATAATGATGTAGTTATTTGTTCCTTTCCTAAGGACAGTAGGTTGAAACTGGTGCTGATGGTGTACCTCGCACTGCTCACCACTTGCAGATGTTTCAAGTCCTATTTTGGTGAGTACTAAGGAAACAGTGCAGTTCAATTTTACATTATGACTGAATCTTTTTTGTTGTTCTTTCAGTCCATACTGCTTGAGAATGGACAACAAAATTTTTAGAATTTTGGGAGTGCATTACTCTTACATTATTTCTTTTTCCAACACTCTTTCCACACACATATTTAAGAACAACTATGTTTAATTATCTTGGAGAGGTATTTGGGGAAATTTTCTGAAGGTGACTGACTTTATTCTCCAATATGATGCACTGAAGTAATTGCATATTAGCTTACCTATGTTCTAACCCTTCACATAGATTTCTCTCTGGAACATAGCCTATGTTTTCCCTCAGAAACAGCTAGTTAAGTTCTATCTATATTTTTTAATAGAACAAAGCAAAGGAGCATGTCCTGACAACACAGTCCATGACTTTGCCAGTACTCCCTTCCCATTTATAACTCAGCACAATGATGTAGATTAGATATGAGGAAAAAAATCTTGACTGTGAGGATGGTGAGGCACTGAAACAGATTACCCAGAGAAACTGTGGATGCCCCATCCCTGGAACTGTTCAAGGCCAGGTTGCATCTTGTTTTCTGCAACCTGGTCTAGTGGAAGGTGTCTCTGCCCATGGCAGAGGGGTTGGAACTGGATGATCTTTAAAATCTCTTCCAACCCCAACCATTCTGTGATTCCATGTCTTAGAACAAGGTATAAAATAGAAGAAGTAACAGATGAGTCTATAAATAATCCAGAGCTTTCTGGTTGTTTTTTTGTTGTTGTTGTTGTGGTGGTGGGTTTTTTGTTTGTGTTGTTGTTGGGTGTTTTTTTTTGTTACTAACTGCAATGGAGAGATATGAAAAAGGGAAGGAGGCCTGTTGTGACCAGGTCTAAGCTGTGAGACAGATACAAACTCCAGCTCAGTTCAGAGAGATAATTTAAACCCTTCAAGGTAAAGAAACTCATAACAGAACAGTTAGACTTTGCAGCATGTGGAAGAAGGTTAATAGCAAGGTTTGTAGAAGATCCAGCCACCATCCATATTTTCTCACAGATAACATTTATATGATAAATTCAGTAGACTTTATGGAAAATCCAAAGGATTGAAAGAAGAGACCTGGATAGAAAGGCATGCAAAGCTCTTAATTATGACTTAAAAGAAAAAGAAAAGCAAGGTGAGGAGTGAGGATGGACAATGCAACCTACAGCTAAAACACATCAGAGCTACCACTACAAGTTAAGGCACTCCCTGGCATTGGCAACTGCAATAGATCATCCTTTGCCAAAGACATCAAAATGTGCAGGACACAAAGGTGACAGACAGGGCCAGCAGCTCTCATGAACTCTTCATATAACCAATAGTTAAAAACACCAAGTTACTCTTTGCTAAAGTTTCAGCTTAGAAGCAAATGGGTTGCTCAGTAATTTTACACTGAAACACAAGCCAATTGCACATCATGATCTGAAAAAAACCAACTGGCAGAAAAGTAGGAAGTGACAACCCTCAGTGCTTGCAGGTACAATCTCATCCTCATCAATTTTATGAGAGAATAAGTTGGAAGATAAATAACTTGCAATACTACTAAGGGAGGAGGTGTTAAATCCAAACACATTAAGCATTCAACAAGGTGCACTTATTAAAGGTCCCTAAAACTAATAACTAGGTGCTGGAGTCAGACTTCTAAGGTGAATTCCTGGAAGAAAGAGTAAAAGCAATGAACCATCCTGCAGCTCAGGTTTCTGGGAAAGACAGAGACTAAAAAGAAGAGCTGGATGTGTTCACTCTGAGGAATGACAGAGGAAATAGGAAGAACCAAGGAGGTAAATTCTCTGAAGTTCACAGTGGGGGATGGGGGGGAGGGGAAGGGAGGAATGAAGCCTTTCACTTATGTATAGACCCCCCAAAAATTAAATAAATATGTTTAAAAAAGGGAACATTTTCTACTACCTACAAGGGGAAAAGTTTCTGAGCAGCTGTCTGGTGCCAAATATTTTCCTACGCTGAAAATGTCAGTAAGGTTCTGGCAGGTGCCTTGGAAAAACAGAGCCCACTTTTATGCACATTCAGTATCCCCTTTGGGAGACTCCATTTCCACAGGCTGCATTGAGGTTGTGTTTGGCACCTGAGGTGTTTCACAGGAAACAACAACAAGTTTTTGATGGTATAGAGGGTACTATAGTCTAAAGAAATGTTTTAGTATTATAGGGGCAGAGGCCGGTGGATGTGGTAGAAGAGCCTCTATGCAGGTTCAGAAAGAGCCACAGACCTGCTGGTACAACCCTGAAATTAAAAAAAAAAAATAAAATAAAAAAAAATTCCATGTAAATATTTGAAAACAATGTCATGTAATGGTGAGCCACTCTAGAAAATTTGTGTCTTCTGCAGTTGCACAAAACATCTAAAAGTGCAAAAGAAAAGGGAGGGGAGACAAGTAACTGCTTAAGGTACCTTGCTTGAAGGGCAGATGTCCCAGAAAGAATGGAGAGAGAAGCCTTCCTTTCCTATTGCTACCTAAGCAGGAATTGCTCTATAATCAGTTATGACTCATTTACCCCATTCTAATGCCAAGGAATTTCCCTAGCATGTATACATAGCCTGTATAAAACTATAAATTCTGCTGCTATCCACTCAATTAATTTACTTTTGGCAAAGAAATGGACTGGCAAATTACAAACTACTATACTGGCACTTCAAAAATGAGCAAGCACAGGTGATTTCTGGAACATTTCCAAAGAGGGAGAATGCTGCAACGATGCATAAGAAGCGGAGAAATTAGACATAGAAAAAGAAATGTGTGAAGTGACAAATCCAGGAAAAAGTTCGTCTTTGTTAAAGCAAATATTTGATTCTAAGAATGGGAGATAGATGTTGAAATGGGGCAAATACGCCTGGGCCACTGAGAAAGTAGAACTGTCTGTTTGGAGCAAGGAGAGGACAACCAGAGATTAAGGCAGGACAGAGGCTTAGGAGCTGGATAGCAACAAAAGTTTCACAAGGGCTCTGCTCTTCAAAATAGGCCTTTTGGGTGAGGGGCCCTCCAGAGTCTTCAGGACTACAAGAATGTGTCTGAAGATCTTGACTCAAATATTTGCTAAGTATTATTACAGATTAGTAGTGCTAGGTCTAAAAGTTAGAGCCACAATCAAACATGGCCAAGAATACTAGACACACTCAAAGAAAAGGAGAGATTACATGTAGCAATCTAAGCAACAGCACAAAAGTATACGTGATTTTGCTTTTCAGTAACTCCTGGTCAGGCTAAGAATCAGCTTCATAGTGTGTCTACATAGAAACTTGAATGCAGTTGGGAATATCATCCCAGACCACTGAGGCTGAACTGAGGCTGTTAAGGCAATTTTCTTCCATAGATATTCAGCACCTTCCTGAAGTTGGGAGACTTCCTTCCTCCTTCTCTGGAGAAATCCCACCTACACACATACCTACTTCAATGTGGGCATCTATCTGGGCATCTCTGTCAAACGTATTTGACATGACTTACTTGTGACATTTAAGATAAAGACTCTGGAAGATCTTCATTTGACCCTTCGCTATCTATGTTTTGGATTGTATGTGTGAAACTGATGGCCCTAAATGATTTTTCCCTGTGGTTGGCTGTCATTCTGCTCTAACAGAAGATAGTAAGAGGTTTTTCTTAACATCAATGGGTGCAGAATCAAACCCCTTAGCCTACAACTCAGGAAAGCTACTGTTCAGCTTCTACTCCCAAATTCATTTGGATCATACTTTCTAAGTATAGATCATACTTTCTAAGTAATAAAGACTGATTGGTAATTGCATATGGCCACCAAAACCATACTATGACAACTCTCGACATTTTTCTCTCTGTAAGGTCAAACCTTGCACTGAATCTTGGTTTTAAGTTTGTAATTCGTTATCATTTTATTGTGGGACTATTTGTGTTGAGCAGACGAGTGTGCACAGAAGTAACTGGAGAAGCAACGCAGCTTCTTCTAGATGGGATAGTTCTGTCCATCTACATCTGTGTTAGTAAATTTAGCAGTGCCTGGGAAATTCCCAAAGCCTGGGAATGTTAATCTAAAAGAGTGGCCAATGCCAGCTGGCACTTCCCCAGACAATTCCTAGCCACAGTCTGGGAGGTAGCATGGACCATGGACCATTCCCAACAGGCACTTTGCATACAGAAACCCTATTTTTGGAAGCCAAGGGAAGTGCAGACAGAATCTGTTATCTGCCAGGGGGTCTCAGTGCCCAAGGACTAACAGGCAAATGCAACTCAGAATTACAGACATAGGTTTTGTGTCCTTAGGGACCACTTAAATCAATGTGAAGAGATAAATATAAATTTATAACACTGTTCTGAGTTCTAATGATTTAAAATGCATTTCCATACCAGTTTGCTGTAACTCAGAATCATTATAAGGTTATCATTCTTCTTCTTTATTCGTTTATTATTTTAAAAAAGGAACCCCAAACTAACCATATCATCTACTTTTATTGGCTTAAGTGAGTAATTTTTCAGCTTCGAGTTAAAATCAAGGGGAGAATCAATATGGGCATCGCTGTAATTGAAAACCAGTGGGTGATAATTCTGTACTGAAAACAAGATAATAAGAATAGAGATGAAACACTGGCAGGGGAAAAGAAGAAAAGATTAAAGATACAATCTCAATTAAATATCAACTATTATTAACATTATATTAAAAACTTCCCTATGTTCTTTTCATATGCTGTATATTTTTTCTCTTTTCCTCTAATGGATGTTAAAGGAAAGAATAAATGAAATTATGTGAAAATATTATAAAACAAATTCAGAGAGAATCAATCAAGTGTGTCCTTAGCTGGTAATTTATTCCTAATATCATTGAATAGCCCCCAAAACATGAATATTTAAATCCAAATCTTCTTTTTTACCACCCTCTTTACACAGCCTTCCCCTTCTACCTCCAGCTAGCATTTCTAGCAATAAGGAATTATCTTCCCATTGCTCACAGTGAAAGGAAAAAAAAAGAAAGAATTCAGCTTTACTTCTTATTTCTAAGAGACCTGCTGGTTCCAGCACTGGACCTTAATACACAGGAGAAAGGAAGAATTAATTCTCTAAATAAATGGCTAGAAGGCCAAAAAAACTATTTTGTCTCTGCTTTAATCTGTATTTCAAACAACCCAGTGATAACTGTCTAAGAGAGAGCCCATTTTGCTTTCAGACCTTTCATATTCAAAGCCAAAAGCTCACTGAGAACAGATGATGGTGAGGCCTGAAAATTTGTTTTATTCAAATAATTTTAAAAAATAAATTAAAATCAAAAACCCATCTCCACAATGACCAGTATCATTCAACTTTCAACAAGTCAGCCTTCCAAGAAAGAAGTCATATTTCTCACTACTACTACTCCATGTAACAATATATGGGGAAGGCAAAGAATAGACTAATTCCATTATTTAATAAGGGAGGACAATAAGCAGTGGATGATATTGCCTTTACTTGCTCCCACCTCCACACAAAATGCTAGTTACAACAAGATGTGCCCACATAATCAATGTTAATAATAGAATAAAGGTAAATATTAGACTAGGGGAGAAAGAGTTAAAGAATAGGTAAGTTAGAGGTATTTAAGCCAGTTCCCCAGGTGAAGTTTGCTGTGATGTACCTAAAGATCTTGCTAAGGCAAGGTCTACCTTAGAGAGTTCATGGAGGATGGGAAGAAAGGAGGGGGTCCTTAGATGGTTGAAAATGGCCAGCCCCTTGCCTCTTTCCATTTTCTAAACCTTAAAACCTTTAAAGGGAGCTTAATCCTTGGTTCTTCTGCATACATAACTCACAGTGAAATCACCAAAAGCTTATTAATAGCACTGTTAAATTTATGCTGTTGTACAAATGGTTCGTAAATCCTTCTGAAGGGCACAAATTTGGGTTATAAAGTGCCTTTCATCCACAGGCAGCTCCAGGTGTGCCAGTGATAGTCCAGCATAACAACACCAGCAGACTCTGCTTTTGCAAGAACAGTTTGTCATTCAGTCCTGAGCAGCAGAACAATTCCCCAAATCCCTGTCTAGCCATACTGCCTACCCAGATATTGTATGGGTTACAGTGGAAAATGCAGATATTGTTCTCTCCTTTTGTGCCTTTGCACATGAATGAAGACTAAGAGGAATTTGCTCATGCCATGCTTGCCAGGGGAGCCATAGACAGGCAGGGGGAAGCAAACTGCACCTTTTTTATGTTTTCTCTGGACTGAGAAAGCAGAATGGGACAGTATTGTGTCCGAGACATGTTCCTTTGTCAGGCTGCCTCCTGAGACAGTACAATGGCACATCATCCCACAGGCAGCACTCAGCCTACACACACTGAGGCCTGTCTTCAGGAATGGTCATTAAACAAGACAATAGTGGTATCAATATATCTGAATATGTCCTTAGGAACTATATAAAGAAAATAATCTCTCAAATAGAGTTCAGGATTTTAAAACGTACAGTACATATTACTGATTTTAATTATAGATTCTTTGAAGTCTCATTCAGGGTAATCTGTGCTTTTAGAATACTAGAGAGTTATCATTTTGAATATTACTGACGAGATTGCTATTAAAAGTGCAATCAGCTTTTTAATTTTTACAAGTTGTGTCAAAATGTTTTAAGAATATTTGAATTTAGGAGGGTTACCTTTACTCTTCCTCCTACAATCATGACACAAACTCAGGTGTCACACTATTACCGTGGGAAGAAATGACTGAGCCAGAATGAAAACAGCAACAAATAGCTACACAAAACTCATGTTAAGGTTCTGAACATGCCAGTGGAAACAAAATATGTGTAGCAACTTAGTTGGGTGCTACGCTGATCCCTTGTAGAGTTAAAATGCTACTCCTTTTCCCAAATAAGTTGACCTCTGAGTATTGGTTGTGATATAGTTGTAGCCATGATAGTCCAAGCAGATACAGTTTGCAGGATGAGCTGTCTTTTAACATCAGCCAATGCCACTGTCAGATCTTTTGTTCAGCTACAGTACATCACAGTTTGGGCTCATCATAAGAATCCTTTTTTAAATACTTGCACAGGGAAATGGCCATGCAGAGCTGAAAAGGTGAATATTCCCTTCCATGCAAAGAATCACAGAATCAACAACCCATCCAAAGATCTGAGATACTATTTCACTTCCATCTAAGATGTTTGCTGATGGCTAATGATACACTGAGCACTGCAAAGATTTCTGGTTTAGACTCACTGGCAACTAATAGACTATACAAATATTGCCATATCACTGCAGGAGCATCTTCAGTGTCTTCATCCCCACAATAGCCACTGAGGCAGAGGGAAATATTTCTTCTCTCTACAAGTAGGAAATGGAGGCCTGAAGCAATGTTGTAGTTTACACCAACAACTACAGGAGCTGCCTGTAGGACAGAATATAGAACAATTTGTGATTTATTCCATTCTGGAGGAAGGGTTATGGTTCCAGGTGCTCTGTGGGAGTCCCTCAGACAAGACCTACTTGCACTAGGAAGCACAAGATGCAGAGCTGAGAGGCCACAACCAGCTGATGCCTCCTCCACTGTTGCCCTCTACAACTACAGCTGTGGGACACGAGAGGTTCATTCCTTCAGATAAAACAGACTCATTATTAATTCTTGTTACATACACAAACTACCTGAACACATTTCTACCATTAAAAGCAAAGCTTCAAGACCTGGTTAAATTTTTTTTTCAATAGTCTGCAGTAAAATATTTATTTATCAATGCCAAGCTCTCCTCTGAACAACTTTTAGTGTAATTTACATGAAAAGCATCATTATAAATAATTCACTAAAGGGTGTTTGAATAATCAATTGCTAGATAATTACTGGTCCATCAGGACAATTGCTGTAAATGACAAGCATAAGGAGCCAGTCCCTAACACCTCCCATGTTTCTGCCCATGCTAATGATGTCTGACTGTATTAGCCCTTTCTTAAACATTCATAAACATATATAAATATTACATTACAGAATACAAATTTTTGCTGACAGAGTAGCATGGAATTAAGCTGGTAGAGAGATCTCGTTAGTATGGATACAATTATACCTGCATAAAAACACTTGTGTTGATACAGTTTTCTCTCACAGATATTGTTCCCCTGAAAACTAGAATAAGGAATCTAAGCAATAAGTGCTTTAGCTACCCTAAGTTTTCCTCTATGCCACATAACCATCTAGGCATGACATCGTCTTTTCCAGTCAAAACTAACCCTCATATGTACTAATACAGAGGTAAAACATATCCATGTCTGAAATGTCACCCGTGGCCTTCAGAACTGTGGTGCACTGCAATGTCCCCAGCAATTTATTTCACTGTGTACTCGGGTGCTTTGGAGTCATGCAGATCATTATGGACACAAACCCTCAGGAGAATCAAGCACATGGAAACTTATTTCAATAATCTTACCTTGCACACAACCTCCACTCTCTCTATTTTTTAAGTTTATTTTTAATTGGAAGATTTTAAATTGATATTGGTTGTTTTTAAATGCCTAATTATCTTTATATAAATGGCACAATATCATCTTTGAAGTTCTGTGCTTGATGCCCTGTTCTGTTTATTATTTTGCATCACAATTTTCATGCAAAGAATAGAAGGTGACTTTAAGCAGCTCATTTGAAGTGCTCTTTTCTTAAAGACAATATCTTTTCAAGGCTATTTGCATAGATGCTTATCTCCTGGTTTTAAGAAAAATCAGCCCAATTATAACTATACAAAAATTTTTATTATAGGTTTAGTCCTGAAATGTAAATGGGCCATTGTAAAATCCATGCTGAAATTTTAATTTGTGTTTTATTTGTATCTGTGGATTAACAAGCCAGCCTGTGCTGAAATTAATTATACAGATACACAAAATATTAACTGATAGGAGAACAAATGGGGCAAAATATCTCGGAGGTCTGAAGAACTGGAAGCTCTTGTGATCTGTATATCATGGCTGCTGAAATGTGTGCCTACTGCCCCAAAAACAGAACACAGAAAAAAATAAAACCCAAAAAAGCAATCTTGTGCAGAGGATATGTATTCCATTTAATGTTGCTTTCAGTTGCCATGGCTATGATAGCCTTAATATTGTAGGCTCACAGCAAGGTTGCAATTAGTATTTGGATTTAGAAGAGAGAAGATAATGATTTCATATCGAAACTTCTCAGTTAATACTCTTATGGACATAAAACTGCTTATGGGTTTCAAACCAGCTATTCCTATGTTAAGAAAATCAAATGAAGGAAAAGCATCTATATTATTTGCCTCTGCACGTGGTACTTCAGGAAGTTATTTGGCCTGGGCTTTTCAAAACCACAGCGCAGTTCACTTGTACATGTACATGTATATATACATATAAATGTACAGGCACACTTAACCTCACATAATGGGAGTTTATAACTATTTATTTGCCTTGTCACAGTTCTGACATGAAACACTTGACACTCTGGGAGGTGTCTTTATCTGGTTCTTGGTAATCCCTCATCTTAAAAAGTAGTGCACTTGTCATCACCTTAAAGTATTCTGGGTCAAGGTGCTCAGGTTTGAAAACTCTTCCTCCAAACCCCACAGCAAAAAGAAGTAGTTGACTCAGATGGACTATTCAAGTCTAATGTTGCTGGAAGACAGATGTAGAAGCTGAGAATAAGCTCTGATGGAGAAGGAAAGACCTAATCCTTCTAATAGAAGCCTTAAGTAGGCCCTTTGGATAAAAAGTTTTACTTTACTCTTTAAACATCTGCCACAAGTTGCCCTTCATGGCTGGGAACTTTTCTTTTCCTGTGCTCTCATTACAAGGTGCCATTTTCAAGCATTAAGCCATTATTCACAGCAGTGCTACTTCTACTGTCTTTCATAGCAGTAGTGCTTTAAACCTTCAGAGGAAAGGGCAGGGAAACCCTTGTGGACAATTATAGAAAGATTCACCCAAAAAAGAAACATCTGCCTGTTACTGTCAATTTGTGCTTAGATTTCATCTTCGCAATGCTGAGTGTAACTCTCTGTGGTTCTGTTTTAAATCTTTTAATCTTCCCATTCGTTTAAATATGCCCACTTCTCTTTTTCAAATCCATTAAAATTCAGGACTTATAGTTATCCCACAGCAATGATTGCCATCAGCTGACTGTGTTATGTTAAAACTAGCCTTTCCTCTTCTTCTTTTCAATACATTTGAAAAGATGTAATAGATTTGATGAGAATATTAGGGAGAAAAAGTCCTCTGCTAATCTTCCCATATAATTTTCAATCTTTGTCATCTTGCAACTTGCTTATTGTCCTTCCAAACCAAACATAGAGAGAAGGGATTTGTGACTTTTGAGTGGGTCTGCCAAACCACTTGACTTATGCCTCTGCCATTACTGTAGGAGTTGTGCTTGGCTGCCATTGAGGTTGAGCTTGATTCTCATCAAAGTTTCCATAAGGGTTTATAATAAACAGCACAATTCCAAAAGTGAAATCTGACCATACACGCTTTGAGGCAGATTGAAGTACAAACCACCCTTTTTATTCCTTTTTTTTTTTTTTTTTTTCAGGAAAAGTCATTCAGTTGATGTGATTTATTTTACCCATTTTGTTCTGGCACGCATGGGTCATAATTTTGTTCTTTTCCCCCCTTTCCATCCTAGATTAAAAAAAAAAAAAAAGCCCCAAATTAAAAAAAAATAAATAAACAAACAAAAACAAAACAAAAGAGAGAGAAAGTATAAATTTCCAGTGTGAAACATTAATTATGAGATTTCAGATCCTACTGCAGCTGCTCCAAACACCAGTAACTACTGCCCACCACAGGTTTCTCTGGTGCTCTGTGTGTGTTGTGTACATAGGCACCATTTATAGTTTGCTCTCGTTCAATGAAAGTCTGTCATGTTCTGAGGATGGATCAGCAACTCCTTCTCAACAGCTGAGCTCACACTATGACCTGGAGGAACCTGCTGAAGCTGTTCAATTCCTACATGCAGACCTCTGAGATACCTTCTCAGCTATGTCTACTTGAAACACACAGATGTGAGGTGGTCTTGCATTTCAGAGACCAGCTATGATGTCCCCCAAGAAAGGAACAGATATTCTAAATATTTTTAGAATAATAGAATGGTTTGGAAGGAACCTTAAAGATCATCTCACTTCAATCCCCTCTAATGGGCAGGGACACCTTCCATTAGACCAGATTGATGGGAGCCCCACCCAACCTGGCCTTGAACAGCTCCAGGGATGGGGCACCCACAGCTTCTCTTGGCAACCTGTTGCGGTATTTAACCACTCTTTCAGTAAAGAAAGTCTTCCTGATGTTCAGCCTGAACCTCATGTGGCACATCTTGAGTCTCTTCCTCTTTCCATCCCTGCCTGCCAGCTCAGGGGCTGATTGCCCTGAGGATAACTAGTCTTAATGTTAGAGAGTGAGACAAAGAAGGCATTAAGTACCTCCACCTTTTCCTTATCCTTGATGACAGTCTCCCCCCCACTCCATCCAATAAAGGATGGAGATCTTCCTTGACCCTACTTTTGTTGATGTACTTACAAAAACGCTTTTTATTACCTTTCACAGCAGTGGCCAGATTGAGTTGTAACTGAGGTTTTGCCTTTCTAATTTTCTCTCTACATGACCTAACAAAATCCTTGTACTCTTCCTGAGTTTTCTGCCACTTCTGCCAAACCCTTTTTTTTCCCCATGAGTTCTTGCAAAAACTCCCTGTTCATCCAGGCCAGTCTTCTTCCCTGCTGGCTTATCTTGTTAGCATATAGGGATGGCCTGCTCCTGTGCCCTCTAGATTTCCTTGTTAAAGTATATCCAGCCTTTCTGGACCCCTTTGCTTTTAAGGACAGTGTCCAAGGGACTCTACCAGTGTCATGAACAGGCCAAAGTCCACCCTCTGAAAGTTCAAAGTAGAGGTTTTATTGGCCTCCTTCCTTACTTCACCAAGAATCAAAAACTTTCTCATTTCGTGGTCTCTGTGCCCAAGATGTTCCTGATCACCTCAACTCCCACCAGCCCTTCTCTGTTCATGAGCAGCACATCTAGTGGGGCACTGCACCTGATAGGATCATTTACCAGTTGTGTCAAAAAGTTGTCTTCCTCACACTGCAGGAATGTCCCAGGAGGATGCTGCCTCCTCTCTGCTGTGTCCAGTTTCCAGCAGACATCAGGCAAGTTAAAAGTCTCACACAAGAACAAGGATGGGTAATTGTGAAGCACCAGCCAGCAGCTTACAGAGTATTTCGTCTGTCTCTTTACCCTCGTTGGGTGGCCTGTGACAGACTCCCACCGGGGTATCTGATATAGCCTTGCTCAGCTATATCATATGTCTTTATATCTGGCTCTAGGAGCCTCTTGCCACTGCCCCTGCACTAACTTGCATGGATTTTACACTCTCACAAGTCTTCTTGGAGGGAAAGTCACAGATAGATGAATATCAATTTGAGTAGGAGACAGTGAGTGGGAGAAAGAACAAATCTTGCTGGACTTTGGTAAACTTTGTGGAGCACAGAAATATATTCAGGCTTTCCGTAAACTTACTAAACAGATGTTGCTGGCAGTATGGATGCAGCAGCACAGAGCATGTGAGGTTGTAAAACTCACCTGATGATCAGGGTAGACACCTGGGCTCACCCTGGTCCCTGAAAAACAGGACATGAAAGCTGTCTGCCTGAACACTCCCTTATTTCAGCACAGTCTTACAAAGACCTTGTTCCTGGAAAAAATTGTAAAAGCAACTCTTGTGTATTTCTGTCAGCTGCAATCGGTAGAAGCTTCTGGCAAGTCCTGCCCAAAGCTGTGGATGTCTTCTTTACCTTGTGAATGACTTTGAAACTCCTTTCTAGACATCCAATTTTTCCAGTGACTGCACAGTAAGTAATATCATTTGCTTTTACTTTTGCTTCATGCAGCTTGAAACAGTGTGTAGCTCTGCAGCAGATGTGACCAGACAAACAGCTGGATTGCTCCTGCTGGATGTGAGCAGTGGCCACCTATTCAACTCCTGCAGTCAAAAATGTACTTGTCCTCCACACTTGCAATTTTCCAGGGATCACCAAATTTGGATTCTCTGTCCACTGGAATCTTTTATCTGTTGATGTCCCCAGAAACAGAATAGCATCAATTTAGGGGTAGCTGCCCACACTGGGGATACTAATGGTTGCTAATGGTGACCCTGCTGCATTAGTAAGTTTTAATTCCTCTTATGTGGCCTCATCCTATACAGACAATTCCATTTCTAATAGCCTTTGCCTCCACATTTTCTGCAAATGTCATCTGGCCTGTGATTCCTGGCAAATAGCCTCTCTCATCTGACCCATGGGACACCCATGCATAGTCAGAACTTGGATCTCTTCCCATTTACATTTTTTCCCCTCCTAATCCACATCACTAGCAATTGTTTTTTGAAATACTGCATCTGGTGCAAAGGAGTCACCCAGAGGCTGGGAACGAACAGCTGATGCTTGTCAAAAAGATACATAGTCTGATCCACAGGTTATCACTATCTTTGATTCCATCAACTGTGCCTGTCTCCAAATATGCTTCTTCCCATGGCTTGCACTAGGCACAGGTCCTTATCTGCTTCTACCAGGGCCAAGTTTAGATTTGGCATAGCAGATTCTCCCTCACTTGAGCTATGTCCAAGGTACATGATGGAATGAAAGCCTTCATAAACAGTCTCCTCAAGGCTGTTCCTCCCCCCACTACCATCTGATTTGCTATCTTTGCCATTATTTTAAGAGGGCAGATATTCCCTCTGTATCCTTAGGAGTGGAAAAAATAAAACATACAGAGTCATACATGTGTGTGCAACAGAAAGAAAATATATATATATATATACACACACACACACTTATTTATGAATACTAAAAAAAAACAAAACAAACAAAAAAAAAACAACAAAACCAAACAAACCCCACACAAAAAAACCAAAACCAAACCAAACCAAAAAACCAACAAAAACCAACCAAACAAAAAACCCACCCCAAACCTGGGTACATGTAAAACCTGAAATCCACAGTGGGAAATTGTTGGTAAAGATGCTTTGGTCTCCACCTAACAGGCACCACCAGATACCAATATTTTCGTATCAGTTTAGCCATTTACAGAGGAAGAAGTGCTCAGAGCCCATCCACTGCCCCCAGATTCCAGGCCTTTTGTGCACAGCTAGTAAATCTTTCCTCCACCAAATAAGCTTCTGCCATTTTAAACGTACTTCTACCACCTGAAGTACTTGTCTGTGGATTTCAATGAGTGATTGGAACATTGCAAATAAATGCCATTTCCTTCTCTAACTTTTTAGACAGAACACAAGAGATCCAAGACAGGACAGAACAGATAATAGGACTATATTCTTGGGGAGGAAGCAGTCTGTGCTGCTCCATACACATTCTTAGGTGCATGCCTAATAGCAAAACTCTCAGATAAACATCAAAATTTGAGAAGGCAAATATTGGAGGTAACATGTATAACATCTTTTTTTCTAGTCCTTTTAGCTCTAGAATAGAAATTGAAGCATAATTAGTACATGATCATCTGCCTAAATCTTCAGACACAGAACTGGACAGGACATAATTTGGTTCCCCACTTACTTCAAGAGCAGTCCTGTTCTCTTCTGGTTCTTCAAGTGAGGTGTGCACAAAAGTTACTGGAGTGGAGCTCAAAAAAACTCAACCAACCCAACCCAGAACAACTTTCCTCTTTGTTTCTAGTGGGATTGTAACAGTGTTAGACACCCATATCAAATTTCTGTACAAAGAATGCTTCACTTTCAGAACAAAGGAATATTTATTGCAATTATTTGGCAAAATAACTCTGCAAAAACAAATAGCTAAAGAAAGCTTTGATATATTTGCAGACATTTTATGAAACAAAAGGAAACGTAAATTCTTTGATTAAATCATACACAATGAATTATTCATCCAGCCTTTTTCTGTGTTAATCAGTTAACAGAAGGTGATAACATGATTTTAGAAAAAATGAAAACAAAACCTAAGGAATTGTAAGCAGAATCTGAAATGTGAACCAGAATAGAGCATGCATAATGATATAATGAAAATTCCTTTTAAGACAGGAATGAAGAGGCAAAGCCAGCACACCTTCTGAACAAAGAACAACAAATTCATCTTTCATGACCTTGACCATTTTGATTCCAAATGAGAAGGCATTTGCTGAGGACATGAAGAAAAGCCTAATTCACCTGAAGTTGTTCTGACAGTTATCTTACATGCACTATGCTCACAGCCACTTCAAAAGAGCCCGTTTGGAGTCTGGAGAGCCCAAGATCAACTCTTTGAGCCTGCCCTTTGAAAGAAGGATTCAGTTCTAGGACTAAAAATGGGAAAACAAATCCCAAGTTTCATGGTCTGGCTAATGGAGTCAGCACAGAATGTCCCATCTGCCCTTCAGGAAAGTAGATTCAGACTGAAAAAGTAAGAACCACCTCTTTAGCTCATCATACTTTTCAGGGCTGTGAGCTAACACCAGTAGACCAGAGAAGGAGCAAGTCCTACTCACTTGTTGCTGGAGCAGAGCTGACCCAGACTGGAGCAGCACTTCCCAGGGCACCAAGACAGTGCAGAACTGAGAAAAATGGAATTGGACACTATTAAAGTCTGTTTCACAGAAGTGGAAAACCCACAACAAACCACTGTTTATCAGAAGTGGGGAACCTGTTAATACAAGAAAGGAGCAAGAAAAGGAGGTGTGGATTTTTACACATCAAACAGCTTGACCAGAAGGTAAAGAAGGCTTAAACCTAAGCTTTTGCCAAAGCAGACATGCACAGCCACACCTGAGGTGTGTACTCATCACAGAGGTACTGACACTCTAGCACTAGTCAGCGTAGCACAGAGTCCCTGCTGTGGGGCAAAAGCTGTGCATCATTTAGATCAAAGCTGCATCTACTCCTGGTCAGGGTGAGAATTGATCCACAGTACTCTGTGGGGTTTCCTTTGGAAAGCTGGGAGCAGCACAGCACAGAGGGAGCCCTCTCCACCAACCTTTGGCTCAGAGCCAGCCCTTGCTACCAAGCAATGACACAGGAGCTCTGCTCCAGAGACATGAGTCCCTACAAGGTTTATTTCACCATGGGGCACTGCCCATCACATCAACATGTAATTTCCTTCTCAGAAAACCCCATATTCAGCAACGTAGAAAAATAGCAATGGATACGTTTAATTAAGTTTTACATACTAGAGTTTCCAGCAAAATCTCAAGGTAAATGTAAATTTTTCTTATTTTATCATCGCACAAAGAGTTCTACATATGGATTTAGCACTTCATGTATACATATTTCTTTAACAAAACTACATACTTTCATGGAATTTACCGTATTGGTGAATATTTATCAAAAGTGTTTTGTGATTTTTCCAGACTTCTTTTCCCTTGACCCCTAAATGTCTCAGCTTGAACCTACATGAAATATATGCATACAAAAATATAAAGAGACTCCAAAGACAGAAAGAGAAGTGGCATTTGGAATTCCAACCTGCTGAGAAATATTTACTCTTACTTCACTTGACTTAAAAGTAGCTGAAGGGAGTTACTCTGAACAGTAATTTTATGCCTTGTAAAAGCTATCAAAGTTGCACACAGATGCATTTTACAGAGACTCGAAGGAACACTCACACTTCTTGGCAGGTGAGTTAAGCCTGTGGCACTGTCTGGAGACAAGGTTGCAAGGGTGAATCAAGCAGTCCTGAAGATCCAAATCATTACATGAATTTAAACATTTTCTCAGCATCTGTATTCCCCAAGCCACAAGTGTGCTTTTGTTGGTTAAACCTTTCAAAATGCTAATGCTCTCTGAATGGCTACGGCTCTAAATCCTGCGGTGCCCAAACCAGCTCCAACGCAAGCCAGTCCGCATACCTAATAGTCCTGTGTGTGGACTAAGCAAAGGCAGGTGATTCCTCTCAGTAAGGAATTAGCCTAAGACCTAGAGCATTATTCCTGGAGACTAGACAGGAAATATGCTGAAGAAATGTACCTACTTAAAAAAACAACAACAACAACAAAAAAACCCCAACAAAACAAAACAAAAACCAAAACCAAAAACCCCAAACAAACAGCAACAAAACACACAGTCCTTTAAATAAAGTGGCAGCAGGTGCTAAGTTCAATTTCTACAAGCTACAAATAGAAATTGCTCTATTGATGCAAAGTACGTAGCAGTGAAGATGCAAGCCTTGAAAAAAATCATAGGAGCCATGTGTTTTTGTAGGCAGACTATTTTAATGTTTTCACTGTAAAGCCCTAACCTAAAGTTACTGCTAATCCCCTGATGCAAAAGAAGCATCTATTAGTTGCTAGAAATGGGTTCGAATGCACTTACTGTGAGATGCCATGAATATCACCACTAGAAATTATGTTCTCTGCCTTCTTTCCTACCACCTTTGACACTTAGTTTTGACTTCTCAACTTATATTGCAATAGTTTCCTTTATCTCATGCAGCATTATTTTGTTTTTTATTTCTCTGAGTTCTAGAGGTCAAAATTAACCTGTAGTAAGAGAGAAAAAATAAATATAGGTCAATCTGTTAATTGGATGACCTAGTAAGAACTTCACAATAAAATTTGAAGGCCAAGATTTTTCAAAAGCAGATAGAAATGAGATTTTTGCATGGATACTACTTATTGTAAGAAATCACCACTCTAATGCCTGCAGTCACTTCTAACCTTGAGTTTACTTTAGAATAAATAACTAACAGCAAACCCAACAATAATACCTGCATGACTGTCTTTGTTTAATATAAAATAGTACCTCCCAGGAGGTGGGTGGACAGCAGTAAATTTATAGGGAGGCAGAACTGAAAAATAAAGCTCTTGAAACTTGAGATTCTAACTATCATTATGTAAGAGAATCAAATGGGTCACTGAAGGCCCTTCACAATTAGATGACTGATTTCCAGTAATATCCACAGGAACTCCAGGACCAACTGGCAGCATGAATTAATGGGAAATGTTTCTCCAAAATCCCCTTTTCATTTGCCAAGGTGTCAGCCAGGCGCTCCTATGCCCAGCTGTATTGCAGAGGGTTTGGTTATTCTTTCATTATTATCAATCCATCTGAAGGTTATAGGTAGTTCCATAATGGCATTACACACAACAATCACACATCAGAAAAATCAAGTCAATGATTCTTCAGTTTTGAGACAAAAACATTTGACCCCTGAGAACCAAAGTGAGCTGCAGACCTCTCTGCAGGGGCCACCCCTCCTGCTCAGGGCAGAAACAGGAGCACAGCCTGGGTCAGCAGGCTTGGAGATCCTGGCCTTCATCAGCTCCTTTCCTGTCAGAACTGGGGTAAGGATGGTGCTGCACCACTGCCCAAATGTTAAATCACAGCAAGCTGTGCAGGCTGGGTCTCCCCTGCATGAGGCAGGAGAAAGCCCGATGGGATTCCTCATCAGTTAGAGCTTTGAACTACATCTTTGCAGAGCTTTTCCTTATAGTGAGCTCCCTAAAGATGACCAAACTAAAATAAAAAGCCAAATTTAATTAGATTATAAACTAATTAACTGGCTCTAAGTGGAGACAACTCAGAAGAGGGTAGGCAAAGCAGAACAGAAATAAAAAAGGTTTATACCCAAGTCTTCCCCCTGTTAGCTACATTCTTGCAAGTAGGTCATTGCTTCCTAGCATGGATTCAAACAAATTAATGGCACTGCCGTGCAGCAAACTGCACAGATATGAAAATCCTCTCTGGTGCTCAGAACCACTGATTCCCGTCACCATAGACCTGGCTGTGGGGTTTACACTCTACTCTCTACAGCAACTTCTTTGCCCTGCAAGCATCAGTCTCACATTCCTGCTCCTCTCACTCACCTTACTTTGACCCGACCACTGCAGGCTGAAAACTTTTGTCTCTCCTCCCACACTCAGCTGCTCACTCTAAAAGAAGCAGCTTCACCTGAGCCACCTTTAGTTTAAAGAACAAAATTACCTGCTGGATGAAAAAAAGCCAGGTACTGCCCATTAAGTCTTTATTCTAAATTCTTTTCAAAAGCCTTTCTGCCTTTGAACAGCTGGCTTTGTCTCACCCCCAACACACAGCTGTTCACAGGGTCACAAGTATTCACCCAACTTGAAATCATTGCTCTGACACGCTCCTTGTGCAAAGCACTGCAAAGGAAATATTCAGGTTTAGTTTCTGCCTTGGAGTTAATGCTTTATGTCTCTGCTAAATGTCTTTGCTTCCATTTGGGGAAACTGCACTTCAGAAAAGAAGGGCCTTGACAAACACTGATGAGAAAAGCAGTGTTCCTGGGTGCCCAATACTGTAGCTAAGCCATGACCCACAGTTATGCAGAGCAGTTGCTCTCCATCTGAGCATACCAGAAATTACCACAGACATCAAGGAGCTCCCTCTCACCTCACTAACTTACTGCCCATCCTGTTCTTGGCTAGTCCCTTGTTTGTAAATGTCTACCCTACAAAATGGAAATGAATGCTGGAGATTATCGACTCCCCAAGCACACTGAGACAGGTTCTTTATTAAACCTCACACTAAAATCACAAAGAATACAGGATCTGCCTCTTTGTCAATACAGAAGTTTTCAACTAATTCCAAATCTCAATTTCTTTCTGAAAACTAGAAATAAACTCAGCCAGTATCTTCTGAATTTGAGTGTTCATCTGGGATTGAAGAGTTCTTGATTTTTGTCCTTCCTGATGTATGATCAAATCCAGGAATTTTAGTATGGATCTCTCCGATTCTAGATGAGTATTTTAAAAACCTCCCTTCTAATAGACTGTGATCATGCCTGTTGTGGTACATGGATGCAGAACTACAGGTGAGAGCAAAGCTGAGAAAAGGGATACTTGGTTTTCCTTTGAAATTGTTGCATTTCCCCCATAATTAAAGTCATCCACAGCACTGGAGACATGGTCTCATATGTCCAAAGAGCACCTAATTGTTGAAATATAGTCAGTGATTCTCTGAGAAAAGGGGTTATAATTTAATGTGTTGAAATGCAGCCACTCTGAATAGTAGAAAGGGATGCAAAGAGTGCAAATACTGCAAATACTGGAGAGTTTCCAAATGTTTGGCATAAAAAAAATTTAAAAATTAAAAAGCCACACAGCATAGCAATATAAAGTTTTCTGTGGGTCAGAAATACAAATTTTTTTCAAGTTGCTTGCAGTGATAAAACAAAAAGCTGAGTACTAGAGCAAACTTCAGTCCTAGGAAGATGATGCCTTTTTTGTAGGATATTTTTGAGAAGGGCAGCTGCCACAAATGCTTTCAGTGCCCTCTAAGAAGCTGTGTGAAACCACCTCTGCTTGCTGGACTGTCTACATCAGCTCTGTGGAGGGATTGCAATGCTCTGATGAAACTGAAGTCACTGAATTACTTATGGTGATGACTATGAATGTCTGACACTAAAAAGAAACAGAACAAGCTGGAAGAGGCCTCCCCTCTACTATCAGTTTCCCTTTTCCTTATCTATATTGGCTGTGACAAAGAAGTTTTGGATTATATCTTATATCTGCAATCCAAATATTTTCTGCAGTGTTCTGCAATTCCATCTTGATTATGCCATTGTAATGGGGATGCTCTTGTAAACCACATAACAGAGATACCTTACATTGATGCTTATGTTCTTACTATACATTCCCTGTCTTCATATAGGCTGAAGCTCGTAACTACAGCAGCTGAGCTATTCTGGAGTACACCAGGCTGACCAAAGGGATTCTTCCTGACCTGAACTATTTTGTATATTTTGAAAAAAGAAAGAAAGGCAAAACAAACCCTACTCTGAATTCTGCAATATACCACAGATATATTTGCCTTCAGATAGTCTGAAATGCTGAATTATGCTTGCATAAAATATTGCTCATCCAAATAGAGAGCAAAAGTGTATTAAAAGTCTCAAGAATGAAGCCACCAGCTGACCAAAACAGAAAGTAAATTAGAAAGTATCTGTCCACTTGTGAGTAGAAGGGGATGTTTAAACTACTCTGGTACACTTAGAATACTTTTCAAAATGACATCTGAAAAAACAAATATGTTTATCTCTCACACATCCTAAAAACATAAAAAAACCTAAAAAGGTTCTATTTTAACAAGAATCAGACAGACTCATTTTGACTTCTTCACATGACTGCTGTGGTATGATCCTTAATCACAGAAGACAGACTAGAACAAACATAAAGGGCTCTATGTGGCCATTCTTCTGCAGGTACTAGTATAGGTGGCACGGTGAAGGGGGACTAGAAGCTCTGGAGAACATGTCCAAGTATGCTTTAATATCACAGCACCCTTTATGACTGCTTTCATTTCATTTGGGAGAACTCCTTAAGCCCTATCTTTGGACCAGAACCTGAAAGATAAAACATAACTTAGCTTTATGCTATTTCTTTCCTGTCTTTTTCATCTGAGCTTTACAAAACTTGACTACAGCCAAGATTTCTGCTTCCACTACAGAATCACTATAAAATAATTTTCAACCTCTTCATTTAAACTTACAAAAATAAATAAAGGGTGAGGGTGAAGGCAAGAAAAATATTTTTCCTTTCTGGTCTGCAAGTTGCTAGATTTTGAGGATAACAATTGCCTAAGCCTTGCAAACACATAATGAGTAAGTACTATCTATCACTAGTATCATGCTTGTAACAAGTTACTGTTTGGTACACCAGAAGAAAGAAAAAGCTTCCCATGATGCACTTTACAGCCCTTCATCATAAAACTGAAGAGACTGAGTCACAGCCTCAGATGTCAAGTGTCCCCTGTACAGAATCATAGTGACTGGAGTCCTTCTCTTTTAGTCACAGTTATTTTGTTGCTCTTTGTATTAACAGAAGAGGTTAATCTGTTTACCAAAAAAAATAAAATAAGTTCTGTAAGCTATTTGTCTGAGTGCCACCCAGAACATCCAGCTTTTGGGTACTTGAACAACTCCAGTCCATGTTTCTTTAGTGGGAATATAAGCAGAAGTGTGGGGAGAAGAAGAATGTCTATAAACATTGATATAGAATTGTCAACAAGATCGGCAGGAAAAAGCCGGCATGTGAGAATTAAGTATTTTCCGTAGGTTTGGTTCAGCAACTTCTACTTTTTGTTGTAAAATAATCCGAGGAGATTTAAACACATCAGAAGGTATGAGAACAAGGCTTATCCCATTAGGAAGGAATGTTTTGTCATTCTAATTTGGCAAGGTTGCCTTTGGACATTTAAGAGGCCACCTTTATAGGAGCTTTTGTAGTTGGATTATACAGTGGAAAGTGTAGAATATATAGCCTTCTACTCAAAGTTGCAACTTGCTAAATTAATATCCCTATAGTTTTCCAAGGAAACAAAAATAGTCCAAACCTGCTTCTCTCTTTGCTCAGACTTACACTACCTGAGCTGTCCACTTGGCTGCCATGCAACATGAACATTCAGGAAAGGGTTCTCAAATATAAACAAGGTCTCTGCATTCTGAAAGATTATGTAACTTAATTCTGTCTGTCAAGTGAGATGCTTTTTTCCCTCAAACTTTTCTTCCCATCATATGAGTTACAAACATTGTATTACAAGAAATCATGTTGAAGAATAAGACTAAATGGAAAGTCTTCATCATTTCAGCACTAAGTGGTGTAAGTTTTAACCACCAATAGACAAACTGGTCCTAATTCTCTACAAGAAAATTCACGGGTTCTTGATTAGCCAATAGTAGAAAACTATTCTTACTCTTTAAATATGGTAGCACTCACTTCAAACCCAAGATAAATTTAAAAGTGCCTGTCCTTTCAAGTATCAGAACATGGCCCCATGTCTGATAGATTATGGGGTTTATGCAAATCTGCCAGCACATTTGGGAAGGTTTGGAGAGGATGCTGTTCCTCTGGTAAATATTTTTAACTCTGTATGAGTTAACTTTTACAGAGGGCGGGGTTCACTTGAGAACAAATTTGAATGTGGCTCTTAAGAGTGCGATTTGGCCTTGTTACTGACATCGTGGAGGTTGGACAGTCTGTGTGCAGAGGGCTTTGAACAAGTGCAGAGCAGGTGCCCAGTGTCCCTGCAGGATCACAGCCTTGGAACACAGGAGCTATGAAGCTTTACCCTTCAGGGATTTGCATTTTATACTCGGTGTTTTCCTCTGTGCCCTTAAAATGAGGAAGTTGAAAAATCACAGAACAAGCATCATCCAAAGTTTGTTGCTTTTCACCTGGGAAATCAAGCGCTAGGCCTAAGTGTGTCAGTAGCTCCAGGTTGAACAAATACTTGCCAGTTTGTAGAGATCAACTTGAACTGGACCCTTTTTCCCTCGAAGTCACGCACTGCACAGCTTTACCATTTCCTAGGCATGTTTCATAGTAAGTTATTTAAATTTCTCATTAAAATTTGGAGAAACAAAAATAAATGTCAAAGTATGCATCTTATCTCATTTGCAGCATTACACTGAGTTTATTTTTAAAGCCTTGCAACCAAGGAACCAAAAGAGTGCCATGTTCTCTTTGAAGCACACATAAAGTGCACATACTTAAAAAGAAAAATCTGAGTTATCTCTAACCAAGAATTATTTACTGAAAAAGTTAGTGAAAGACTTCAATATTCCAAGAATTGTTCAGTTTAGCAAGGACAAGTGATTTACAGAAATCAAGAAAAAAATGACCCTTCAAAGGTCACTCACCATCTTTCACCTCACCTGGGTTGGAGCCTGTAACACTGAATTTTTATTTCTGTGACACCTATATAGTGTAATAGCCAATACATAATTCTACAGCAAACTGGTGCCTCAGACTATATATAGCATTATAAAAAAACCCACTGCTGGACACTGGTGCTTAGAATTTATTGGACTGTTAATATTGATTGAGCTTATCTTTAAAAAATTTACTATTTCATTTCAGAAGTGTCACCCTAGGGCTTAATAGTTGCCCTTAAAAGACACCTGTACAGCAACACTAGTGCACAGAACATCTGAAATAGCCATTCAGGTAGTTAAAAAGTAGGTTTCAGGGCAGGAGACATTCTTAAAAACAAGAGTAGTTTTGAGTGTCCATTGCCTTTTATCTTAGGAACAAAGAAGATAACTCAGTTTTCCAGGGGAATCTTCCTCACAGGCATGAGTTAGGTGCTTATGGAAAGACTGGGAGTGCAGAAGTATGAGGGTGACCGAGTGGGCAGTGGGGATTTGGCTGCAGAGTTACACAGTCCAGACCTCCAGCAAGCCAGGCAAGCACTCCCTCTGAACCCAAAACCCATCCGAGCAAAGCTCTGCAGAGGTTAACATTTCAATAAAATGATGTATGTGACAAAGTTTTACTTTACCAAAGTACTCCAGATGGCTCTCTTGGGAAGCATTAAAGGCATGAAAAGAGGTAACGCTCCCAGGAGGTGGAGGATCCACAGGACAGATAGGGGCCTTTCCCCTTTTCTTCTCAGAAGTGACGTGACTGGTGCCACAGTATCAGAAATGCTGCAGAGCCCCCTGACTCCCACTCCTGTGTTTTAACTGGTGCATACCATTTAAAGATTAGGCTCCCTTCAAGGCGTCTCCTTTTGTAGTGCACAATTTAGTCATGAGTATCCACTAAATCTAGTGTAAGTGTCAGCTTGAGATAGAACAGCCAGGGTTCTGCAAATTTCTCTTTCAAACAACTCAGGCTGTGCTCCTAAAGGACTGACAGACTGTAGCATTAAAGAAACTCCTTCACCCTAATCAACTTTGTAAAAATCCAGAGAAACATATTCCTGTGTAACTTCGACCAAGAGCTTTGAGCTCTGTGTGATGAATAGTTTCCCACCCCCACTGCAGATGAAGGCAAGAAAAAACCCAGTTATAGACCTGTCACACTAATCTTATCATTTTCATATAATACAGTCAAATTCAAAATATATTTCAACGCAGACTGTTGGGAACCAAACTATAAAACTTTTTTTCTTCCATAAGAAATTTCTTAATTGAATTTTTAAGAGGAAAAAAACCAACAAATCCAGAGCTTGTGTCCTGCCAAGCAAAGCTGTCTTTTTAAAGCCCTATTTCTCCATCTCTCTTTGGAAAAACAATAAATACATTCTTTCACACCAGGAGTTAAGAAGTATATTATTTATTGTAGTCAGGAGTTCCTTTCTCGGTATCCTGGATATGAGCTCATGCCATATCAACAACCAACAATAGCTATTGTTCCTGGAGGTTTAAGGAAGTTTCTGTACCCTGTTTCCTGAACACAGTATATAAACTAATACATACAAAAAAGGTGTTTCATATTATTCCAGGTACATTGGGCCCCTCCATGTCAGACTTTTTCCCAGAGTCGGAAGAGTAAATGTATTCCTGTGTTTATCCATTTGTAAATGGAAACAGGTACTTCCATCACAAACTACGTGGAAACAGAACCCAAAGAAACACAACAACGTGTTTAATTTAGAAAGAGCACTTTCTAGCTCTTGGCTATTAAAGCTGGCTTCCCCAATGGGTTTGTTCCTTGGATAAATCATCACTTCTATGAAGTACTTTATTAAAAAGGTTAAAACCCAGCTTCACACACATGAAGATTGATGCTTGTTGCCATGTAACAGCAGTATCTACCAGCAAAGAAGGTGTTGACTAAACTGAGTGACTGAGCTGTGACCTATTTCTCCACCAAGCCCTCAGGCCTAATATTCATATATGTGTAGATAGGCATGTAATAGATGTATGCCTTGTTCCGCATAAAATTTACAGTTGTGTCAGGAAGGTGGTGTGAACATCTCCAGGGTGCACAGAAAACACATGAACATTCTCAGAATGGAAAACCAGAATATCCCAGTGTGACCAAACAGGGCAGACCTGCCTTGCAGTTTACCCCTTCTAATGCTCCTGTGCCTTGCAATACTACATATTTCTGCCAGTGAAAGCAAAATCTGTTGGACTGTCACAGCCTTCCTTTCCACCTGCACCAGTGTATTTGTAGGTAGTAATTACTATCACTAACCCCTGCTCAAGTACGGTCACCTGCAGCATATTGTCCAGGACCATGTCTAGCTGGGTTTTGAATATCTCCAAGGCTGAAGACTTGACAGTCTCTCTCAGAACCCCCTTCTAGTGGTCAACCACCCTCACAGTAAAAAAAAAAGAGTTTTATTATGTTTAATTGGAATTTCCCGTGTTGCATTTCATGCCCAATGCTTCTTTGTCCTACTCCAGTTTTCTAATGGAAAGAAAGTGCAAATTCTACTAAATACTATGGTTCTGCTACATACTCATGCATTCTTTATTTAAGGATTTCTTCTTTATAGAAGAAATTCTTTAGTGAAAAGGGTGGTGAGGCACTGGCACAGGTTCCCCAGAGAAGTTGTGGATGCTCTGCCCCTGGAAGTGTTCAAGACCAGGCAGGATGGAGCTCTGAGCAACCTGGTCTAGTGGAAGTGTCACTGTCCCTGGCAGGGGAGTTGAAACGAGATGACCTTTGAGGTCCCTTCCAACCCAAACCATTTTATGATTTCCCCACCGCCTGCTTGAGTTCTACCACATTGTGTGAGATGTTGCAAAGACTTCCACTAGGAAACACTTCCCCTTCCAAAGACCTTGCCACACTAGTCCTGGTTGCATGCTAGTGGAGCAGAGCTTGTGAGAAGGAGAACAGGAATATAGCACAGCATTAGGCTGAGGAGAATGCCATAGTTGCAAGTCCCTCTCAGGAGCGTTCCTGTCTTTACTTCAGGGAATGTCATCCAAGGCCCTACTTCTAGGTCCCAGTTATCATGGCAAGCATCTCCCCTCTGTCCACCCAAATTAATCACTGCTACATTTACAAGGCAACCTTCTAGGAAAGGAGACTGGCTTCTGGTGACGATTGATGACCGTGATCTGAACCTTGAAACAGGACAAGAAATAAAGACGTGATAAAGACATTAACAATGTATGGTTTAATATATCAAGGCTGGGCAAGCCAATTAGGACTGAATAGAAATTAAGCTAAATCTTTTCCCACAACTCTAATCCTTTTTGTAGGATTTGAAAAAGAATAAAAAGCTGCTACTGCTTTAAAAGTTACTTTCATGGTAATTTTTATGTTTTTATACTAATACTCATGCTCCTGCCAGGAGCACAAATGAAAGTGCTGAAATACCCCACAGCCTTTCCTGTGAGATTTACAGGCTAATTTTACAGATCCAACAAGTTTGAATTATTGAGTTAGGATTCAAATAAGCTTCTAAATTTGGGAGTATCTCTTTGAATCCAATATGAGATCTTTACTATTGGATTTTCCCTTAGTCCTATGGGAGTCACAGTGTATTGTTGTGCTTTTACTGCATGTCCTATTTAAGGGTTTAATGGTGGCTCTTAGATCTTTTATTTCCAGGTAATCTCTTCAGTTACTAACAGTGTCCAATTGACTCCTCTGAGTGCTGCTCTTCCCAGAGCATGAAACTGTAAGTGAACTTGGAAGAGCACAGTGAGGGCAGGTAGAGGGATGTACAGCCCAGTGAAGTCTGGGATGGTTTGCTTGTGCTTCAGCTGCACTTCCATTTAAAATTTCAGAGAGCTTTAATAACATTCCACTGGTGAGAAAAACCAAGGGAAATGAATACAGGGAGACTTAAACAGGAGGATAAGACCATGTCTCACTGCCAGCAGCCTCTTGTGTTCTCTAATACAGGATTCCCTCATGAACTCCTGCACAGAAAGAACTATGGATGGGACTGCAGTCCCTAGAACAATCCAGGAAAGACATTTTAACATAAAAAATTACTCTCCCCAGTGTCTAAATTATGACAAGGATCTCCCTAATTCTCCCATAAAATTGGAAGAACAAAAGGTAGCTGAAACCCCCTTCTATCCTTGAACTGAACTTCTTAGTTTTAGCTCATCAGGCTAGTGCTGAATTTTAAATGAAACATTTAATTGTCCATTTTCTCATTCCATCCAAAAGTGGAAGGAAAAAATCATCAGTATTAATAATCAAAACCTACACAAAGAGAAAGTTTAATACATATATATGAATTGTGCCCTTGTAGACAAGGTTGCTGCTATCAATTGCTCCCTGGCAATGAATAACAAATTAACCTTCTGATCATCATCAGCTATGATTTTACTCTCATATGTCATGAATTCTGTTTCCAAAGTCTGTGGGGACCCAATCCTGCAAACATTTTGGAATATTTGACCCTAAACTATATTACTTAACCCCCATGATTTCATCCTATTTGAGAACAATTTTAATGGAGTAGCTTTAGAATATCTGCCAGTGTGGGTGTTTGTGGTATTAGTGTGTATGTTTGAAAAAAAAAAAATCCCTATGTTAATATAGATATTTCTCAAGTGCAATTGTCCAAGTAAAGGAAAAATATTTTTCAGAAATTCTTAGATAGAAATGCAAAGAAAAATACTAGTCCTCACCTTTCTTAATGTGCCATATTCACTGTAGGTTTTCAGTAACAAAAGCCTTAATCTCATTAACTTATTTTGCCATTTATTAAAAAAAAAAAATCAACCCCAAAACATCTTTTGGGGACCTAAACTTACAATCCATATTTTTTACATAGGCTTTGAAGAGCAAAATCTAAAAACATTCCAAAGGAAAAAGGTTAATGAATAAGTAACTTCTTCATTTTTGTTATTCTTCCTCAGTCCTCAGCATGAAGCACACACACATGTGCACGTGCACACACACACACAGACTTTAAGGACTGACTGGCAGCTGAAAGCAGATATTCCATATATGCAACATTACAATAAAACCTACGGAAAAGAAGACTGCAAGTGAACTAGAGATTTGGGCTTAGAAAGGCATTTTAAAATATTTTTCCATTCATCTATTAATATTGTATTAAAAAAATAATAGTTTTAGCTCAAATTCCCATGTTTCAAAGCTCACACAGCTCTAACACTAAGGTTATCTTGTTTGGCATGAGAACAGCTCATGTCTACATTAAAGCTGGAAGCTTAGAAGTGACATAAACAGGCCTTTTTCTATAAAGATAAAAGGCTAAGCTTTAAAGAATTTTATATTTATAGATAAACGTTTCCATAGTAATCATTACAGTGAAACTTGCTGGTGTCAGCAATCCTTTGCATACAAAAATGGCTTATATTCAAATTAGCAGGAATCACAGTATCAGATCCAAGCTGCTACCTGAAAGAAGGGCTCAGAGGAAAACTGTGAATGGGGGTGTCTAGGGTGGGCAATTGCCCTCATTTTGATCACGTCTCTGCTCCTTTCTGCCCAACCTGCCCATAGGTAAAACAGGGAATACGATGTATGAGGCAACTTTGCGGCACACAAAACCAACCTGAAAGACCCAAGTGTCTTTTTCCATCTCTAATTTTTAAGCTTCAATGATATAAATACAGACAAATTAAAAAGTGTAAGACAAGCAACAAGCACAAAGCTGGGTCAGGTGACAGAAGTATGGTTTTCTCCTCACCTATTCCCTATGACTTGGATTCTTTTACAATGTGGTACTAAAAATTCAATCCCTGCTTTGGGAAGATGTCCATGTCTTGTTATTTAAGGTGAAATCTCTTTCCCATATCCCTTGGTGAAGCTGGATTTCCTCCCAAATGCTCAGGAAAAGCCCACGTAAGTATTGTCCCAGTGATGATCTTGCTGGATCAGTACTGCCTTCTTATTACATCTGCAACAGGCAGACTAGCACTTAAAATGATGGAAGTTATTTAAAGCAGAGAGGTTACAGTAATCATGTAAGATAAGACTCAAACTGCATGTTTCTGGAGGTTTCTGCAATGGCCTAAAGTCAATTAGGTTTTAATTAAAAACAGTCTATGAATTTTTAAAGCACCACTTGTTAATTAAACAAAGGAAGGAGAATATCACCCTCCCTTTTTTACAGATGGAAAGACGAAGAGAGGTGAGGTGACTTACTCAGGGACAGTGTGGTAAGTCAGTAGTGCCTGGCACAGAACCAAGCCTCCTCACTCTGAGATTACATCCTACTCACTCCTTGAAGTCCTGGAGAAGGGAAAAGAAAAATAGCTGAGAGCTGTTCAGCTTTGAAATGAGAACGCTCCGTGTGTGAGCCCACAGGCGTATGAACATATGCCATGGGAGAGATGCAAGTAATACTCCCTGATCAGCAATAATAAAAACCTCCCTCCTCCACATTTTTCTTTTAAAAAAAACATAAAAGGCAAACCAGGGAGGGGGCTCAGTCTGAGTGCTTTGTAATTAATATACAAATGTTTCCATTGTAATCAGCACACTAATACCTGTCACTGTCAGCACCTCCTTGCAGAGATGGCTTGCTCACTGTTGCTCTTGGCACTCTGGCACTCACAAGAGATTACTTTCATAAGGTGCTTCACATGCACCTTCAATAGCCATTTTACCCAGGTTTTTACAATATCTTTGGAGACATATATGCAGTTGTTTGGCTCATTCAAAGCTACTGAAGTCTGAGACTCAGCTGGCAGAAAAGTAGCCTCCAATAAATAATGGAACTCGTTTGGACGGGGAGATGTTTGTGTTAACACCTAGCAGAAGGGAGGGAATGGGGCCGGGAAGAGTGGCTGCACTTCAAAGAGGTTGCCCCTGGCAGGCACGGGCGCCCCGCAGCCGGTGCTGTCTGTGCTTGGCAAGCTCTGCTGGGGCCACGGCTGCCTGCGCTGCCAGCAGCTCCGAGTGCGGCACAGCGGCTTGTGGCTGGTTCCAGGTGCTGTCACAGGGCATTAGAGGCTGTGTCAAGGAGAGAACAGGATGGGAAATGTTAAAAGAAAGTGAAGGACCTGTGCTGCACCAATTGGAGCTTTCACAAGTTTGATGCAGTAGCCCTGTCCAAATATCAGTTTTTCTTGTGAGATGCTCAGCCGTGAACCTGAAGCATTTCTTCTCCCCTCTGCTCCTTATATTCTCTGCATAACTGAGGATCAAACCACCAGAGAGGCAGGGTAGTACTGCAGTGCAATCACGGTGCTTATGAATCATTTGACATGAGCCAAGGTCTCTAGAAGTCAGCAGGCTTTGGATCAAGCTCTACCACAGCAACACATGCCAGCCCAGCATGCAATGTTTTGCAGTTAAGACCCACAGGTTTTGGGTGAGGAAGACAACCAGTCATTTTACAGAAGAGGAATGTGTGCTAAGGCAGATCTTCTCAGGAGATTATAGAGAGAAGTCTGGGAATTCTCTGCCCTTGCTGCACTTCCAGTCTCAGTGACCACCTAATACGCAAGTCCACAGTGGATGTCAAAGTGGTTTTATCTGAAGCTATTTCCCTCTACCACAAGTCCAGGGAGTGACCTGCCCACCTGGCTGTATCTGTGAGTACACTGTGTGTGCACACCAGCAGCTTCCAAATTCCCACAGCAGCTGCAACTGCCCACCACCTCTGTGACTATATGCACATACACTCGTAATTTAAAAAGTCACATCTCTGTTCACCAGCCATTATTTATCACCCAGTTGGGTCTAATAGACCACTGGCTCCTCTCAATTGCTTTGAACAGAAAATAGGTGCCATTTCTTGCCCTGTATGTTGGCAAATGGTGATTTTTGCATTGTTGTAATGGCTCTGGGGGTGCGTGCGTGCACCGTGTGTATGTCAGAGGGATGTAATTTTGGAGAAGAGTAGGCATTTAAGTACCCTGAAATTCCACTCTAATATCTTCCCATTGTCTGTTTTATGAAATAAATTCTGCATTGAACTTTTCCACATGTGATCTCAATAGAAGTTAAGATACAGAAAGTTTAAGAAAGAAACTCTGCTCAGACATTTTATGCTATGAAAGTAGGATGGAAAACACTTTTACTGCAAGTTTCAAATGTCTTTTTTTTTTTACCAAAAATGGCCAAAATTAGATACTTAAAATGCATTTTCCTTCAGTTTTTATAGCCCATGTTGAAAAAACAAAGTCTGAGACAAATTGGTGAGGGGGTTTTTGAAGGACCACATTTGCAGATGCCAATGATAAAAAAAAAAAAAAAAACCAACTATGCCATCCACATTCCAGAGTCTTTCAGGATTGTCAGACAACATTGCAGGGGAGTTAAATGGACTTACTTCACCACCATTTTTTAATGGAGCAACGTATATTTAGGGAGAGGATAACGAAAAACTTGACTGCTCTGAAATGCCATCTTAAGTTATTTGAATAAGAGGTGAGCCAATATATAACTTCAAACGGCACTTCATAGTGGCAGAAATGCCAAGAGTATCCCACTCAAATTAGGGAAAGATGCAATTCCCCCTTATGTTCTTTCTATTTCTTGATTTTTCCAGCTTCTTTTTTTTCCTCCCCATGAATTGCCTGTCGCCCCCATCAGACTCCTTCACCTTCCCACACAGATCCTTTTTTGTAAGTAACTGTGGAACGTTCCAGCTATGCTGTGAGTTAATGCAGTGTGATAGAGGGAGAGGAAACATCAGGGAGTCAGAGATTTGAAAAGTTAAGGGGCTGAGTCTCTGGCTTCAGTTCAATCGATAATCACTGCGCATCTGGCCCCACGTTTCTCCTGCACAATTAACTCAGCCACATTGTACATACCTCATCTTTTACATCAGTTTGTGAAAAGTAAATTTACTGTTTGCTGAGTCCCAGTCACGCAGGATTGTGAAAAAAGTCTCACTGATGTCAGTACAAAGGGAGATTCAGTACAATGGGCCCAAACAGACCCTAGGTTACAAGTGTTTAATTTTCAGTACACCTCAAGATCAGCTAACAGTTGCAGTAGGAGCCTTTTTTCTCTCATATTTCAACTTTGGCCCTGCTGGAAAGGAAATTCCCAGAACCATTAGAGTTGTAAACTAGGTAAATAATATTAAAATAAAAAGTGCAGAATGGGTGAGGCTGGGCTGCTCTGTTTGTTTGTTGTTGTTTTGAGAAACCAACTCTTTAGCCACTGCCTGCATGCCATGATAGATACCTCAGTAGTTTGTGGCACCGTGGAGTAATTTCAGCTGTGAAATAAGTAGTTTCCTCCCACTCCAGACATGCCCCACAGCCCTTATAGAAGGCACAAGTGCTTTGGCATGAAGGTGCTTTGTGCTACTACAGGTTATGCCCAATCCACACAGGGCAGGCTAAAGCAGAATAGATAGTATTGGAAGTGCTTCAGGAATGGGCTTTTCATGCCCACCCTCCACTTTTCTGTACATCACTAATCTAAATGCTAACCACGCTAAACCCTTACAAGGGCTGAAATTAAAGCAGTACAAATATTTGCACCCAGAAAAACTTAACCAAGTTTCAAAAGATCCATTTCTCAAAACATTTTGCTGCTGGCTCCAAGTTACTCTCCATAAAACTGACCAGTGGGAAGTCAGCAAGGTTGAGCAAGTCACTCACTGCCTGAGGCAGCTGCCCTCTCTTCTCCTTGGTGTGAGCCAGTCACAGTGTAGGTTTCCTAAAGCCCCTTGGCAGGACAGTGCCACCAGCCCTCCTGTGAGGCTGAGCAGCCCTTAAGCCATAGGACCAAGCCCAGTGCATGCCAGTGAAGCCTTTTCCAGCACACCCTGCCATTGGCATCATCTCACAGTCCATGAGAGCTCTGGAATCCCAGAGCTGCCAAGGCTTAGTTCATTCATGATGCTGTAGGACAAAAGGTTGGTTATGTAGTGACAGGACAAGGGGAAATTACTCCAACCTGAAAGAGAGTAGGTTTAGATTAGATATTAAAAGAAAATTCCTTACTGTGAGGATGGTGAGGCACTGGCACAGGTTTCCCAAAAAAGCTGTGGATGCCCCATTCTTGCAAGTGTTTCAAGGACATGCTGGATGGAGCTCTGAGCAACCTGGTCTAGTAGCTGTTGTCCCTGCCTACAGCAGGGGGGTTGGAACTAGATGGTCTTTAAGGTCCCTTTCTACTCAAACCATTCTAAGATTATCACTTGACAGCTCCGAGGAGGGAGTGGGGGAACTTTGGCTGCGTGATATTGCATACCCAGTGAACTTCAATGGCTCCTGCAATCCATGATGGTCACTCTGCCTTCTCTTCTTCTCTACCAAGTCAAGGGAAAAAACTACATAAAGTTTTGCAAGTACAACCCAAAAGCAGCCTGAAGGAGATTTTCCAATTCTAGCTTGAAGTACTGAAAGAAAAATACATGTAAATGTACATAACATACATACAACTTGGTTCTTGTTTGTTTCCTTCTCTGCCTTTCCCAACATGAGTTCTACCACGAAGGCAAAGGTACAGTTCACCTGACTCTCTAGGACACTGGAGTTAGATGTCATCTGATATCCATCTCAACAAATATCCTAATGGTCTTTTATGTGAATTTATTCCTCATTAAATGTTCCTGTACCCACTGAAAAATCATGCAGAGAAGGACAAAGCAAAGGAAAAGAAGCAGAGAAGTTTATTACTAAGGTGATCTTTTACTTTGCTAACCAACCAAATGCAGTTTTTTCTTCTAATTTTATTCCACCTGAATGAACCCTTCCTTCATTTTGTTGACATAATTATTTTTTAAATTATGAATGTCAGTGAAATTTAAAATAACAAAGTAAAGCACTTCAAACAAAAAAAGTCAAAACATTTCTTTTTGAAATTCAGAATTTCAATTTTTTTGACGGATTTGTGAATTTGTTTTTTCTGGAGCTAAATATACAGACTTGGTAAGACGTTTCAGTGAAAAAATTCTGCCTAGCTCTGAAGATGAGTCTTTTTGTCCATGCCTGTATTTTTACATGGAAAAAGGAGCCATTTAGCAAGCTAGGATAATGCTGAGAGCTGCCAGCACTGCCCCTCTTGATCGCCAGTGTTGGCTACTGTCTGCTGCCTGCCTGGAATCCTGTTGCTGTGGATCGTATAATCTCCTAGCATCATTGCCAGGGTCCCCAAGGCTTGGGGGTCTAGAGCTCAGTCAAGCATAAAACATTGTTCATATGCAATTCACACCAGGCTGTGGCAGCTATGATAGTGCAGAAAATGAAAAATGTTTGCAGACTTAAATAATAGTTTATCAAATCCCCATTACATTCTTTTACCTCCCTCCCCAAATACATGAAACCCAACAAAAACTGATGTTGATCACCACGTGTTCAGAGTCATGGGCCACTTTCTCAGCTGAGCCCAGCACAGCTCTCCTGGCTTTCAGTGCAATGATGCTGATTTATGCAAGAAAGGCACATGGCCCACAGTTTATGTTGCACATCCAAAATCCCATACAGACTTAATTTTGCTTTTCAAAGCCTACAGAAATCCACAAATTAACACCTTTTAGCATTATTCACTTTGAGTTTGTCAGTTTTTCTGCAGTAATCGATTAACAGTTGTTTTCAAGTTAGGGTTTATCTCTTGTTGGCGGGTATATTTATGACACATGGTTACACCTACAAGAATACATTAAAAGTTTTTTGAGGAACTTGGAACTACAAAGGCAAACTAGTGCCTTGCAGTTGCTATAATCTTTGATGTCACTAGGAGACTGCATTTACCAAAATCAATGAAGACAATTCTGTTTTCTGCAATTAAAGCAATCCAGGTTAAACTTTTAAAGAAGCTGAGTTGACACAACTAACTGACACACACTTTTGAAATGTTCAGAGATATTAACACAGTGCCATGCATAAAACTTTTACCTGTATATCTCCCCCTTGATTAACTTCTTTTTCTGAGAGAGGGAACACTGATTGTTAAATAACATCCAGCTGAACAAAGAAACAGCCTGACCTGTGTGCTCCGGGCACCAGGATCTGATGCAACTCACTTTCATCTCAGCGTAGCTTATCTGGTAGGCAGACCCAATGGAGGCATGAATTCCTAAGGATAAGTTATATTATACAGCATGTGACTGGATTCAGCCAACTCACCAGTGATGAATTTTCCTTTTCTTCCAGAGTTTCACTTGCTTTTAAACAGAAACCTTCACAAACGGAATTAGTCTGCCAGTGTTATCTTTACCATAGTTAGACATGATGTAAAAGAGGATACAAATATGCAAGTTACAGACCCACAATTCAGCCTGCATGTCAAACTAGACAAATGTGATTGTATTCATGCATACATACACATACATAAAACACACACGACCTGAGGGAGCTTATCTTTAATGACAAAGGATTGTGACTCAGGAAGAATTCAGTTCCCAGCCTTTCTTCTGAATTCTTCTGTGACTTGAGGTAACACATACAGTATCTTAGACTCTCATTCACTCATGCAGGCAAAACAGCCCTTTGGGGGCAATGGCTGTTCCTCACTGCATGCTTGTCTATTGCCTAATGAAATAGTTCTGACGTGAGCTGGAATTTAGTCATGTCACAAATAAGTTATTGATAGCTCTTTTATTTTTTTTAATGCCAAAAATGGATCACAATGAAGGCACTGTTGGGCAAATACTATAATTAAGGAACAACATGTTTCTAGTTTGGTTTTCTCCTGTTGCAATAACTACTGCAAACACTTGTCTTACAGCAGTGGTTCAAAGCATTCCAGGTTGCAGTGAGCTACTTCTCTGTTTGGGGGATATCAGTTTAATATATGTTGCTATTTTATAAGGGTTTTCTTCAGACATGCAGAAATTTGAGACAGAATTCATCAACACCTTTTCTCCGACTGCCAACGCAGAGCTGTGGCTGGGAGATGTGAAATATTCTGTAACAGCTAGGGAAGAGAGGACCTAACTGGGGAAAGCAATCAAAGCTGCATGGTGGTGCATGGACTGTAAAGCCCATGTCTGATTCCCATCAGCCAGAGTTTGCCTGGGTTGCAATTGAGTCAAAGGGTGTAACTTTAATATTTCTTCTGGAAAGGCAGCAACTGCATTACATGTGATGCTGCACATTATCCACCATCACTCTCATCATGCTCCTCTAGGATACACCCACACCCTCACGCTACAGAAAGCTGCAGAGCCGAAGACCTTCGTTGCCCATTAACTACTGAGAAGGGACCAAGCACTACTTTCCAAGCTCCATGTCACAATTATTTACTGCACAGAACTCTGCTTTTTAATATGTGTTTTAATTTCCTATAATCCCAGCTCCTACCATGATTATGTGGAATTCCATTTATTCTATTTGTTCTATTTTAAAAGGGATGAAGTCATCTGTACTGGAAACTATGACTTGATTGAAACTTCTGAAACGCTGCAATGTCTCAGACACAGCTCTGGCACATGAAGAAGTATAAATTAAACTCTTCTGCAGACATTTGATCTCTTGCTATGAAAAGGGATATTGTGCTTCCTCTGTTTAACAGTATTCTCTGTCCACTGTGAAAAGAACCTTGTTTGCACTTTTTTTTTTTTAAAGTGTGGCATTTTTTCCCCCTCTAAATAGGATTGCAAATTAAGCTTCAGCACGTATACACACAGAGTCTATATATTACTGACTGCTGTGAGCTAAGGGATGCCAATGCCAGATCTCACAGTCTCATTAACTAACTGATTTGATTGTTACCATTGAATCTAATGCTTCCGAGCTCCAGGACTGTATATAGTGCAAGCACTCCACAATTGCAAACCATTTTTGGTCATGAGTAACAGATCAGCAGAAGGCAAGGCAGCATGTTAATCCAGTCAACAGTCATTGCTTAAAGTTATCTACAAAAATTCTAGTAGCCATGCAAACTCTGCTCCTCTTAGCATAAAGTCACTGATTACAGGCACCATTTCTTTATCCAAGGTAATTCTCCTCATGAATTCCAATATTGTTCTACACAGAGGGGTGTTTTTTACTCTAGAATTTTAGGAAAATATGTATAAACATGGTTCTGTGCCACATGAGCTATAATTCAGCTCGTGCTGTAAAATAATTCAGTAAAATTAACCATCTCTCGCTATACACTTGCTACAGAATTAGCTCCACTTGCCTACCCACTTCTACAGTTAGGGAGGCTTAAGTGAGAAGAGCCATGCTGAAAAATAGTACTTGAGTTACTGCAGGGTTAGCAACCACTGAGGTGTGTGAACCACAGCAAATTCCCCCTCTTTTCCACAACAAGCCAGACAACTCATATAAATAGTTAAGGAGTTTTTTGTGCCAGCTAGATTCATGTTAGGGGCAATACTCTTGCTCATACTGCAGTGAAAACAGACCCTTAGTGACTTCTGTATCAAGTGCTTTCAACTTACAGCAATACAAGATCTCAAAATGCTCAATACTGACCTGCCCTCGATCCCATTAAAACTGAAGGGAGAAAAAAATATCTTACTGCAGGCAGTGGAAGCAGCCTAAAGACAATGGAATTATTTCTTTTCATGAATCTCAATAATAAGTTTGGGTGTTTTTTAAATATAAGCCCATATACTGGTAGCTGAGTTATTTCTGTGCTATATGTGGCTACCACAAGTAACATTTTTAGTGTGGGGTGGACCCAGAGCCAGGCAGAGCAGGGCTGTGGGGAGCTGGAGATCAGCCCTGCTGTGGCATTACTGGGGCAGCAAGTGATGGTCCCAATACTGTGGGCAGAGGGGAGGGAGTCTGGACAGGTGTCCTCAAGGCCCTGTTACCTACACAGAGATAGGGACAAATGCATTGCCTTAGCTTAATATGTTTTGCAAGGGGCACAATATCCAGTTTCAGGATCTTCTCCTCCAGCTGACAGCACAAATAACATCTGCAGAGAAAGACAGCACCTCTTCCATTTTAATGCTAGGAACAATTCAGTCTCCTGTTTCCTCAATACAAGAGTAGCTAGCCAAAGGACTCTTGTTCTTACTCCTGTGAAGTCTGATTTTTGCTGGCCACCATTTTTATTAGCATGCTATTTCCTTAAAAAGAATCTGAACTTTGTTGAAACAAAAAGGCTTTGAGTATTTTAGACACAAATATTTTGAGGTTACCCCTAGCAGTCTCCACTTTTCCCTGTGTTTTCTACTGGTACTGGAGTCTTGCAGGGAGAAAAAAAAAAAAAGAAAAAAAAAAAAAAAGAAAGAAGCTCTTCACTATATATTTCCTCCTTCTTTCATTTCACAATAATATGATGTTCAGTCATTGCTCTTTGATGTTCCTTTGTGCTGGGATTTTCAAAGGAAATTAGCTTCCAAAATATGATGACACTCAGCAGCAGAAGCTGAACACTGAACTTCAGTGGGTCTCACTGAGTATTCAGGCTCAAGCTCCAATACTGAAAAGATACATGTCACCTGTGACCTAGAGACTGACATCTTTTGTGGCACTTAGTCCTGCCAGAGATATCTGATATGGAGAAAGAAATGAACACCCACTGAAAACCTGAAAATCTGCAATCTGTAACACGTGTCTCTTTAGGGGTTTTTAAATCATTAAGTCCTTATGTGATGGCTGAACACTTCGATGTATGTGGTGGGTTGACCCTGGCTCAATGCCAGGTGCCCACCTCAGCTGGGCAGGGGACAGAAAATACTACAAAAGACTCATGGGTTGAGATAAGGACAGGGTGAGATCAGTCACTGATTACTATCACAAGCAAACCAGACTCTCAGGGAAAATAGCTTAACATATTGCCAATCAAATCAGAGTAGGGTAAGAAGAAATAATAATGGCCCAGTCTTCGCGAACGAAGATTTGGGAAGGGCTCTCCCCACGTGGGTGAGCCCTTCGAGCCTGC
>JAWWEV010000043.1:71745098-71758795 GCA_035583235.1 Hafferia zeledoni | reverse complement strand
GCCGCGGACGGTCCTCTACTGAGACTCGAACTCGTGACCTTGGGAGTCAGAGACCGGAGTGCTCACCATTACGCCACAGGACCGCCCAAGAAGAAATAAATCAAGTCTTAAAAACACTTTCTTCCCATCTCCCCCTTCCTTTAGGGCTTAACTGCAACTTCCTATTGCTCCATCTCCTCCCTAACAGCAGCACAGGGGGTCTGGGAATGGGGTCTTCAGTTTTTTCTGGTGTTTTCAAACATATTGTTTCTGCCACTCCTTCCTCCTCACAGGTAGAACTCCTCACACCCTTCCCCTGCTGTCCTCCTTATGGGAGACAGTCCGCCATGAAGTTCTCCAGTGTGAGTCCTTCCCACAGGCTGCAGTTCTTCAGGAACTGTTCCAGCATGGGTCCCTTCCACAGGGTGCAGTCCTTCAGAAGCAGTCTTTCTCCAGCATGGGTCCCCCATGTGGTCACAAGTCCTGCCAGCAAACCTGCTCCACTGTGGTCTCCTCTCTCCACAGGTCCTGCCAGAAGCTGTTCCAGTATGGAATTGCCACAGAATCACAGCCCCTTTGGGCATCCACCTGCTCCAGCATGGGATCCTCCAGCAGCTGCAGGTGGATCTCTGCTCCACCACAGACCTCCATGGGCTGCAGAGGCACAGCTGCCTCACTAAGGTCTGCACCACAGGCTGCAGGAGAATCTCTGCTCTGGCACCTGTAGGATCTCCTGCCCCTCCTTCCTCACTGGCCCTGGTGGCTGCAAAGTTGTGGCTCTCACATATTCTCACCCATTTCTCTGATTGTTGTGCAGCTTTTTTCCCCTTTCTTGAATACATTATCCCAGAGGTGCTTCCACCATTCCTGGCAATCCTGGCCTTGCCCAGTAGCTGGGTCAGCTGGCATTGCCTCTGCCAGGCATGGGGGAACCTTCTGCCAACTTCTCACAGAAGCTACTTCCGTAGCCCCCTTGCTACGTAAACCTTGCCAGGCAAACCCAATGCAATATATAACACAAATCAGCTAATACAATTAAAACAGTGTGATTCGCATTGGCTGGGCAACTCCTGCTTCATATTTGCAGAGTCATTCAACTGGTCTTTGAACACATGATTTGAGTGCTCTGTTTGGAAGTGGCTGCTCTTCTGGAGCAGCCTTCAGAAATTGAGAGTCTTCAGTGCAACTGGATTTATTTTGCTTTGCTAGAGAAAAGGGTCTTCAGTAAGTTGAACTTTTGCAAACTGGCAGGTCCTTAACAAAGGGGAGAGCTGGGACTCTCTAGGGATCATGTTTTACATGTCATAATTAGTCAAGGAAAAGGACATTTTTGCTGTCAGTCAGAAGGAAGGGGAAACAAATGTACTAATCAGCAAACTGCTAAGTAAAGGAAAGTGGGTGAGGGTCATCTTCAAAGGCAAGCCCAACCAGAGAGTCAAAGGGTGTACAGCAAGCATCTCACCCCCAGACCGGCCAACTCCAGGGACCAAAGAGGTTTTCGTGGAAGTTGATGTCCAGTCGCTCAGCCTGAAGCACTTCTAGCAACACACCTGAGCTGAACTACTTTGCTTGAAATGTAAATGTAAATAGCAGAAGGTATCACCAGGGCAGTTTCCTGTGATCCACATTTCCTTCAAACTAAAATCACAGTCCAGCCTCCTGGGCTGCTTTTTTGTATGTGGCTGGTGTAAGTATTTTCCCCTGAGTACTGCAAAAATGGAGGAGAAATACTTCACCACTAGCTGAAATATACTCATCTCTTCATTAGGAATATGAACCATTATGAGCTGTAAATTCCTAACTGAAATAGAAGAAATGTAATGAATAGATTTCCTGTTTTTTTTCCCCAGGGCTTTAGCATTGCCACTTGATGGAGAAAGCTCCTCCCTTTGCTTATACCTTTGTAATTAGCCATCTAGTCCTTGAGACTGCTACAGCAGCACTACATCAAATCACGTAACTGATTTCAGTGTTAGAGTTCCTCTTTGAGTGTCTCTTTTCCTGCAGGATTCAATATATATTTGAGAACCCTGTGGATGTTCTCCAACTAGCAGTTTCCCAACTCTTGAGCTACCCCCCTCGTTATACCATCCTTGCCTCACCCAGCATCTCAGCTGTCCCCTTTACTGCCAGTGGCTGGGAGGCAGGCTGGGAAGTAGTGTGCCTATTTTTGACAGCCATTCAATGTAGTTCACTTGGGATCCTGGAAAGGAGACTGCAGAGGCATTGCCTGAAGATTTCTAACTCTATAACTTAAATAACTATGGAGAAGGAGCATGTGTCCTCATAGGCAGGAATGCATCCATTAGATTTTTCCCTTAGTCTGCTGCTTTAATAAGGTTTTAGCAATCTAGAGCACAGAGCCACAGAAACTTTCTAAGAGCTACATTTCTTTGCTAGCCAGGCAGAGTATCATGTGTTTCTCCATAAAGATGAGAAAAAAGCAACAGCCAAGTCTGAGAAGATGCTTGATGCAATTGAGGATGCTTTGGAGTCAGTACTGATGAAGACTTTATAGTGTCCTGAGCTGGACAACCATAATAACCTCTCTGAATTTTACTGGCATTCATCCCATATGATGCTTGACTCCCTCAAACCAGCAAAAAAGAAATAATTGTGAAGGTAGATATTTTCTGATCTCTCTAAATCTAATGTTGTGTATGTTGCATTACCACACCTATGTCCACATGAATGACAAAGGGACCACATTACTCTAGAAAGGATAATCCCAAGAAATTACAAGCACCTGCAGTGGGTAAGATCATCTGGCTCACTAACCTGTCTCCTACTGTGGCCACTAGTGGATACCTGGGAAATAGTGCAGAAAGAGAGCAGGAAAGGGGCATTTCTCAAAAAGACTCTCTCAACTTCCAACAATTTCTTACTCAGAAACTTCCTCCTCCAGTGAGACCGTGTTCCCTGTTGCATCAGCTCCAATCTCTCCATCCTCTCTGCACAATGTAAAACCAGGCCTGAGCCAACAATTTGGCTGTTCCAGTTCTTAAAGCAATTCAGCAGGGTAGCATGCAAGTGTGCCCATACCAGAGTCTTTCCATACAACAATTCTGGCTTTCCTCCAGCTGCACCATTGACCATCAGCATGAGACGCTGAAGGCAGCTCTCCCCCACCTCCACTGGTGTTGGTAGTTGTTCCTACCATAAGTCATCCTTCAAAAGGAATAAAAGAAATTGCAATAAGAGAAGGTGAAGGATGCTGTGTCCTATGACTTCCCTCCCTTCTCAGGAATGATGTGGCAATCAGGTTGGCTTTGCCCAGACATACCAAGAAGTTATTAATAATATTTGTTATTCCTCAGTATTTTTCCACTGTCCCAGCAAAGCCAGCAGCTCTTGAAAGGTGCATGTGTAAAAACACTTATCATCAAACTCAGAGAAAAATGCCTAGTATCTAATCTGGACATAGAAAGGTACTACACAATTTTAATCAAAATCTACTGTAAACACTTCATTTGTTTTGATATTTGAACTGTGATGATCAAAGTTCAAGCTGTGCTTATTATGCACTTGTTGACTGGGGAAAAAAAAAAAAAAAAGAGAAAGAAGACACATGACATTATTTCCATTCTCTGATTGGCTCTGATGACCAAGTTTCTGGTGCAAAAGTTCCAAAGAAGAAGAAATTAAAATTTACTTTGGTTAAAAATTCATACATTCATACCTAAAATTCATTTCCTATGAATGCTTATAAAAATTCAACTCCATGGATGTTCATGAAAAGAGTACAGAGTGGACAAACTCTGGCAGTGAGGATTACAGTTTCAAATGAATATTAGCCATCTTTTTAAATGTATTCATTAAACCCTGTTTTACAGTATTAATCATAAAGGCCTCTGAGTGATGTCTTTAAGCTCAATAAGAAGATTAATCCATTAATTGATGATGGAATATATTCACCTTTAGACAAAAATGTAGTATTCCAACAGTTATCATAATGGCCATTATTATTTTCTTTTAAAAATATGTTGTACCTTTTAGAGGCACTTCAGTAACCATGTTGTTTCAGGATACAAAGGGCTATAGAGCATTGCCCACTCTGAATAGTCCTCTGAATGGGGCCTTTGTTTTGTGTGCTGTTTTGGTAGGAAATGGTTGCTATTTAGGTCTCCAAGAGGGAATATAAAACTATGCTCACCTAATCAAACAGACCAGTAAATACAGCAGTTAATCTGACAACTTCAAATTCCTGAATTGCATTTGGAGAAACAATTTAACACAAACAATCATTTAAAGCCTGCATTAATCATCCACCTTGGGTTACTAAGATGCATAATTTGTTTTCATTACTGCAAGCTCGTGGTTCTAAGTGACATTTCTAGCAGTTGGATGTTTTATTAAAACCAAAAGAGGGAAAAGGTGCTGTTAATCTTTTCCATCAACAGAGTTGTAAAATAAAAGCAGTGTTATCATATGTATCAGAAGATAGACCTGTCATAACTCCATGTCTAAAAAATGTAACTGTCTTAAGTATTTTACCTAAGGAGAACACAATTGCTTGTGAAGTAAATCATCTATTGTTCTCCATGATGGCCAAATGTTCCTTTCTGAGTAGCCCTGCATGGTGAATGTGAATCAGGAAGTATGGCTTGTTTAGCTTGAATTATTAACATATCTACAATAGCTTCACAGTTACCTTGAACAGGTTCAGTGGGCACTTCAGAAACAAAAAAGAGAAAGGGAAAAGCGAGTGCAACAAAAAAATCCACCTGGCACTCCAGTGAAAAAGGAACGGCTCTTTAAAACAGCAGCAGGAAATGGCTTTCTCATTTGGATATAGTCAAATATAAAGATAAAACTACTATATTTAAGCCCTGTGCCTCTCAGAACAATAGCAACCTTCAGCAACCTTTTGCTTGTCTGTCCTTGCAATGTCACAAAGTAGCTTGGCCAAAGCTGGCTGTGTTTTTAAAGCGTTGCACAAACTCTTTCTTCCCTCAAAAAAAAAAAAAGGAAAAAAAAAAAAAGGAAAAAGCCCTGGCTTTTAAAAGAGCCATTGTCACTTCTAGCTGAATGTTTATTTTACTGTCTCCTGCACAGCAGAGGACATTCCACCTATAAAGAGCAATTATATAGCGCTGGGACAATTTGAATAGTCTAATCAATGCTAGTTAAAGTGCAGATAAATAAACTTTTATAGTGCCAGGGCTCCTACCCTCCATGGAAATTATTGTTAATTTATTGAATCAATAATCTTGGAACAATAAATTATAATGCCTTTTGTTTTACTAAACCCATCTTGCAGCATGTTTAAAAAGCACAGCTTTATAAATATTGCAACAGGGTAGGGGGAGATTTCCAACCAAGGCTTTGTGTCTGTCCCATTATGTCAAAGATTAAATTGTAAAGGAAAAAAAAGAAAAAAGAAAAAAAAAAACAACAACAGAAACTTGAAGATGCAGAGACACTGAAAAAAAATAAATCCTTAAATACAGAAGCTCCCTGGGCTGTAGCTCAGCCCTTCTGAGGCTGTATTTTTTAACTCCTTCATTACTAGAAATATTTATATTAATTTCTTTTGCATAAGTTCAAAAACACTGGACTTACAACAGCTCAGATGTTTTAAAACACAAGATCAGAGACTGATGTACATTACAGGATAACTGCAATAACTAAATTTCAGCAGCACAATTCTGGGTCTACAACAATGTAACAGTGATCACAGACTTAGCCAACAACTGAAAGCATATACATTTTCAGAAGCAATTTCACCTTAAAAGATAGCAGTGGAATTAATTTAACCTTTAGAATACATCATTCAGGCTAGTAGATATGATGTAGATAATATTTACTTCTTCATAAGCTTTCCTACTCTATTTTTTGCAATACTTATTGCAAGGAAACTCATCCCTGGCTGTTAAGGTGCTAGAGAAACCCAGTCAATCATATTGTTGTCTAGACCTTGTGAAAATGTTCCATGCATCTAAAGCTCACTGACTGCAGTTTGTATCAGCTCAGTAAGACACTCAAACATCTTCTTGTGAGAAACTGGCGGTTTCTATTTACCTTTTCCAGATAAAATGAATTGGAGCTGGGATTGCTGGCTGTTCTAGTGGGAACAGTTTCAGGACAGGAACAGAGATACACAGCAGGGTCTGTTTTTTACTTTGAATAGCTGGTTGTTCTGGGATAAGGTAAGGGCTTATCTGGTGGTAATGAGAAAATTCCCCCTGAATTTAATGTGTCAAAATTTTGTCCCCATTCTTTTTGACTAGTTACTGTCAAGATCTCAACACTGGGACATTTATTGATGAGAACCAGACCTTCAGCAAGGTATAAATTAGCTCTATTAAATAGGAATTAATAGTTCTACACAGATTTGAAAGAGCTGAGTATTTAATCCGAAGACAGTTAATTTTGTATCTGTGCTAAAGGAAAAAAAAAAAAAAAAAACCAAAAAAACCCTACATGAGTTGCTATCCTGCTTCTGATCTCCTATTTTTGATGAAGGTTTGTGAAGCTGGAGCCACAGTCCCCAGCTTATGTAAGCTTTACTTATTACACAATGCGCTAAACATAAGTAAAAGTAGGCTGAATCATATGGGGATGCAACCCTGGCCAAAACCCCCAGAAATCTCCGAGGTGGGTGTGAGGAAAATCAGCTGCTGTTATTGTGATGGTTCTTGTGGGGAATAAGGGAGCAGCAGCCAGATTTGGCTGAGCTTGAAGCAGTCCTTTTTGATTTACAGACAGGGAGTGTATTTTGACTTGTCCTCAGGTTGTTAATTTTTAACTCTTGCTGTTTGCAAGGTTGCCAGTGCCCAGACAGGAAGCATCACTTCGGGTTTCTGCCTACATCATCAGAAAGCATCCATCCGTGGATAATTTTAAAATCACTCTTTTAGTCACTAGCAGGCTGTAGCCATTTTGTCTTGGTGTGTCTAATCCAGATCAGCGCTGCTCTTTTTCTGCAGTCTGCCAGAAACCCCTAGTACACTGTGGCTTGAAGTTCCATGGCACTCTGCCTTTTTATCCCCATACCATGTGCTTCTTGGTCCTTGTGTTCTGACATCTCGTCAACACAGAGGAAGAATTCCTACAGGAGATTTTTACTGTGCATCTGACACACCCACCCAGCTTCTCTGACAAAGTTGTACACTTGGCCTTAAGAATCCCTTATGGTGCTGAACTTGGCTCATGATGTTGTTTCAGGAGCCTTTGGATAAAAGAAACCACATAAAGAAAGCCATTTTCAGCAGGAGCAGCATCAATTATTTGGGACTTGGGAGTTTTGTCATTGATTTAATAAAGAAAAGGAAGCCCAGATCTGAAAAGCTACATTCAAAATATAAATATCTATAATTTTTTAAATAAAATGTGTAGGGTAACGCACACTTGAAATAATTTCTGTGGATAGGAACTCACAAGCTAAATGGTGATCCAAAGCTACTATTCTAAGCTTTTCCTATACTTCAGATTAAGCTCCTCTACTGTGTCTGCAGCAACTGTATACAATTAACTTCTCTGTAACAGCATCCCCAAAGCAGATGTAATTAGGGATCTTTGGAGCCAACATATGCATATCTTAATTACAGAACCAATATGGGATACTATTTGTTCCAACATTTACCATAAAAAAAAAATCATGGACATCTAACTTAACAGATAGTTATTTTCATGCTAACTTTGATCAGAATGTAGTCAGTTAAATTGGTCATTCTAAATATGATCCTGAATTATTACCAGGGGAGAGGAGGACCATCCAACACCCATCCTAGCAATGCTCAGAGAAGACAGAAGATCAGATTTTTCACCACGCTGCTCACTGAACAATCACTTAGAACAAAGTAAACATCTAAATATTACAGGATCAGAGCTGTTCACATCCTCACAGCAGCTGTAAGCAATGGGAGAAGACCCTTGACCTGCATAATTCAATTAACTGTTTGACTTCTTGAGTTTCAAAAAAGTTTTCAACAATTTAGTTAGCTTTAATGTATTACATGAGAGAAAAGAAAAACAAACAAACAAACAAAACAGAAAGAGTTCCTGGATTGATAAGATCCCAAACTTTTCTCAGGAGTCAAGAAATTAAAAGAACACATCATAGTGTATTGAAACATTACACACTTTTGTGGGATTGAATCAATATTGATGAGCAAAGCAAAATACAGAAAATACTGGAGTATAACTACTTACTGCTAACAGCATCTGTATATTTTTTCTTTGATCTGTCATCAGTGACTTTTCTGGAGTTCTTTTTGCATCCTATATTTTCTGTAGAGGCAAGGACATAATTCATGGATTAACAACTGCAGGTGAAGGCACAGGAAGCAGAAATGCTTGGTTTTCTCTTTCTAACCTGAGTCTAATCTCCTCATTCTCCATTTCTCCCTATGAAATTTGCAAATATTAACACTTAATTTCCTCAACAGGTGGTGTTTGTAAGCATTATAATTCCATAGTGATCATATGTTTCCAAATGTCTTGTAAATTAAACAAATCATTTTTACAAATCGAGTGGGCTTCTGCACAATTTCACAGATTTTTCACAGGTTATTCTGAGTTGAGGGAACTCAGAAGGATCATTGATCCCAACTCTTGAGTGAATGGCCCATACAAGAATTGAACCCACAACCCTGGTGTTATGAACATCATGCTCTGACCAACTGAGCAATAGTTATTTTTGTTAGGAGTGAGTGAACAACAATAAATGCCCCCGTTTATTTCTCTTTTAGTATTACAAGTGATATTGCCAATCTCCTGAATTGTTTTCTGGTTCAAATGCTTTATCCTGTATGTTCCATCAAATTTCCCACTTTCCTTACTCTAATCTAATCTAATTCTTTTCTTCAGATTTTTAATGTCAAGTGGTTTTGTTACAAATGACCTATGTCTCCCTAGGGACACTGAATATCATGTTTAACTATAGCAGTAGAAAGATCAATCCCTTTGATTATTTAAGTGTGAAGACTAGTGGACTGCACTAGAATAATGTTCACTAGTTGATATGACAAAGGTATTGGTGTGTTCCTTGCATCCTGCTTTAATTAAACACTAGGCCGTTAAGGACAAAGGACAAACTGGCAGCCTCAGTTAAGAGATGAACCTGAATCTATCTTGATTTCTTGACTCAGACAAGTTATACCTCCAATTTTGCCAGTCCTGAAGCCCAGATGACCAACTGACCAAGACCAATTTTTCAATTTCGTTCCATCTGAAGAAGAGCAATTGCCTGACAACTTTAATGAGGAAAAGACTGATACTCAGAGATTATTGGCACTGGGTTTGTTGGGGGTTTTTACTGACTGGATTAAGCAAAGTTTTGTCTTATGGAAATTGCAGGAGGTCACTTGGATTATTGCTATCCATATTCTACCACGGCACCTACTAGGTGAAGAGTAAGCATCAAGTTTTGGGACATTTCACTTCAAGATCAGTGGCTGGGCAGAACTAATGGACATGACAACTATAAAACATACATCACATAGTGGATGTGACAAGGATAGTAAGCCAAAGCAATTTAGTAAGTCCCAAGATAGACATATTAATGGTATTATAAAACAAGAATAAAATATAAATGACATGTTGCAGTTTTTAATATTTGTGAAGTTCTAGACAAAGAACAATATTATTTTCCCCATCTACTTTATGTCACCCATAGCAGTCAGCATATGCTCAGCAATTTGCATCTCCAAAAGCACACACAAATCAAAAATAAATACTGTGACTGATATGTAAGAGGTGATGGATGAGTGTCCCACTCCTCAGTGGGAAAGCTGCCAACACACTTTCTGACTAGGGAAAGGAGAGGAAAACCTGCAGAAGGAGAGTATGTGAGGGAAAGGTGATTTCTCCAGTGACAGGATACGAGCAGCAAGAGCAAGAACAGTTTGACTGCACTCTATTCATTGCCAGTTTTTAATCCAAGCCTCAGGGCATTATTGAAATAGGAGCATTAAATAATACCAAGGAATAGTGAAGGACAACTATGATCACAAATAATTTCCTTCCAACTGTGAGGGCAATGTATGTCCTTCAAATGCCCAGCTTCTCACTCTTGGCTGACATGGTGGGCTGATCTATGAAAACACAGATCATATCCAGTGTAAGATTTTATCTGAGTGCTGCCTGGGCATTTTTAATTGGATAACAACAGCAATCCACTTCTCTTTGTACCACTTTGGTTGGCAAGAAGAATAACTTGATTGTTTTGAGGACCATTTTTCTATGGCTTATGTTTGTCTGAATGAATAGCCTGCACATTCCTCTGACCCATGATGGTTATAGGTATTTTTAAACATGCCAGTATCAACTGAATGAGGAAGGGCTTCATTCCAGTGCAGATGCTTCACATGGGACCTGAATGTAAAGCAACTGATGCTGGGACCACTCCCTAATCTGTGTCAGTAGGATCCTCATTTTAGGTTGCTTCATCAATAAAATCTCTTTCCTTAGGGTGGACATTTAATAATTCAAGTGAAAAGCAGATCCTGGGGCACATGGGATTACATAAGGAGGAGACAGTATTCAAGTATTTCATTAATAGTTACTTGACAGGACTGAGAAGGAAAGTGCAGAAATGCCAGGTGTCCCTCTCATGCCTTTTTCGTAAGCAAATAGGTTGAGAGATTCTTTGCTTTATTTACCAGCCAAAGAGGTTTTTCAGGAACAGGTCAATTCAAAGAACAATATGGATCCCTGGTGCACTGAGATGCTGAAAGCCAGGAAAAGGATTGTGCATTGGCATGTTTTTTCAGCTTCCCACTAACACTGTTTTTCCCTTGAGCAGGTTTCAGCCACTTCTTGCAAAGAGGTGAGGGTTGGAATGATAGAGAGAAGCAGCCACCTCCCATAGGGCTCTCACCAAGGCTCAGGAAGGATTTCTCCCCACTGGGATGAGGTGATGCTGTGGCACACCTGACCATCCTCCCCTACCTGTTCTCTTCAGCTCTCAGAGTAGACAAGGAGCAAGCATGCAGCCCCTTTGGGCTGCCCCAGAAAGCTGCTATGGTTACACACAGCAAGCTCTCTCTGGCCTGGCATACCAAAAAAGCTGGAGGTGGGCAGGACTTCTGGCCATGCCTGAGCACCCAGCACAGCTGAGGGGGCTCCACTGCCTCCTTCCCAATTGTGCCCTGGCAAAAGGCAGCCCTAACACTCTCCCAAATTATCCATCTCAATATGTCAAATATTCATCTCTAAACCATCAGCCAAGGTCTGGTTTTTAATACAGCCTTCCATAAGGGGAAAAAGGGAAGAGGGCAAAGAAGCAGCTCATGGTGATATTTCTTGCTTAATATTATTGTGTTAATTCCTTGTTTGTCCAGCAGCTGAATCATCTGTGCCTCCTCTGGGATATGGCTCCAGCTGCTGTGAAACCCAGTGGCAAAGGCAGACCTGATTAACTGTGTCGTCCCCCCCCTCCCCGATGCTGAATCCAGCCAGCAAACCATGTAAGGGCCATTTCCCCAGCAAAATTTGTCTGTTTATTGAAGATCATAGATTATTTCCTTCAGGTTTCTCTTCCTCCCTCCTTGCCTAAAGGAAAGCTCACACAGCCAAGCTCCTTGGTACTAGGGAGAGCATCAACAAGCTGGCCCTGCTGCAGGTGCCACAAGGGTGTGGGGTAAGGGAGGAAGAGTGATATGGCTCTCACCTCTGTCTGTGATGGTTGTGTTTGCAACAGTCAGAAGAGCCCCTGAGGACCCCTGTTAACATCTAGATTGCCTGGAGAGTGATAAAGCACCCAGTCTCAAGTGACTGACCAGCAGACAGACACAGAGGCCACAAGCAGCTGGCGCTGGGACACACAGAGTTCAGTGGCTGAGTGTTGGTGTCTGACCAGACTGCTCAGCACTGAACAACAAAATAAAACCTCAGAGAGTGCAGCTTGATGACTACCGCATAGCCTGCCCTTTCCTGCATGGGAGAAAAAAAATCCCTGTGTGATGCAATTATTTTCCTTTCGCTTCTACAGCTGGTGGCCCAACAAGCTTCCTCACCAGACACAGGCTGCACAGAGACAACAGTAACCTGTGCTGGTCAAACCAGAGATCAGGGATTGCCCCATTCCTGGGACATTCAAGAGGGCCCATTTTTATTGCTATAGGTAGTTCAGGGGTTGTTCTGAAATCTGATTGATCCATTGACACAGTTTTCGAAGAGGCCTTTAAAATAGTCAGTCTATTTATTTTTGAGGATGGGCTTGGCTGCCCAGGAGAGTTGAGGGGCTGCCTGAAATTAGAAAGCTGCAACTGTCACTCATTACTTTCAGCTGTCTCATCTTTAATCAGACCAAACACCCAGTCAAGAAAGCAGCCAGCCAGGAGAGGGACTCTGCATTCACTAAACATGGTTTTATACTTTATTATGGCAGGCAAGTAATGCAAAGCCAGGTCAGGGAAAACAGCACCAATGTAGATAGCAGTGGAGTAAAGTTGGTTCTGATGTTTTACCCTGAAGGCTGTTTTGGTAATTTAAAAAATCTACCATTTTTTGTTTAAAAATGAGAGTGGTTTGCAAATAACTGTTCTGCTCTTTAAATATTCTTCTGTTTAAAGTAATTTTGTTAGCTGTTTGATTTCCTCCTTTTCCCTTTTTTATTTTCTTATTTTTCTTCCTTTTTGTACTGAAAAATAAGAATGTGGGAAGAGGATGGGGAACATGTATTTCTCAGTTATCAAAAAAATATATCTTATTTTCTTTGTTGTTTGGTGTAAAAAGTGATGAAAAAATTACAAATAAATAAAGGTGGAAAACCAGAGCCACTGGTTGAAATGGAATAACAGCAAACAAGTACACTGCTTCAGAGCTGAAGCACTTTGTTCCAAAGTCTGGTATCTTGTTTCTTGATCTATACAGTGACAATCTACCTTCATTGCTATAGTTGGATCCAAAAACCCCAACCCTATTCAAAGCCAGAAGGTGAAGAAGTTTTCAAAGGTGGAAAAAGGTAATGGCTCATTCCCTTCAGTTACATTGGCTGATGTGCAAGCACGTTTCACTAAGCTATTTAGTTTGACAAATACATATCCATCCAGGAACTTCATCTGGTGCACAACAACTACTCCACTGCAACTGGTAGCATGGCACATGGCTGTTGCTTTTTGAGGACAAAGTCTAACAAAGCCTGGCAGTTGATGCTCAGCCAGTTCAGGGCAAGCAGGTCATGTCCACAAGCACAGGATAAAATTACATATGTCTAAATCTCTCCACTGAAGGTAATTGTTTCATGTCCTAAGCCAATATATTATGATGCAATTTGTACATCAAAAGCACTTAACCAAAATAAATCACTTTTGAGTATGATAGCAGAGAACAGCAGTAACAGCTGCAGTTCAGGTAAGCTAAAAATGCCACTGTGACCTGTACCTGGAGATACAGCTCTCTGAAGTAACCAGCAAAACTGAGGAATTGGGACAGCATCAGGGCTCTGCATCCAACCTGCCATCATTCAGCTGATGCACAGCAGCTTGTGGATCCAGGATGACCTGGTTATACACCTGAACTGTTGCATTTAAAGCTGAATCAAGGTTCAAGCTCCAATTCAAGCTCACTGAAATCACATAACTAAGCAACTGAGAGTCCAACCCAACAGTAATGCTCATGATACTCATTATGTCCCTAGAGGCAACAATTAGTGAGGTCTGTAACAGGTGGTGTTACCCTGTCTCAAAGGTGACACCCCTGTCTCAAAAAACTGTATCTAATTTCATGGCAAGACAATAGAAGACTACTGAGAATAAATTCCAGCACAAACC
>JAWWEV010000043.1:71660468-71744998 GCA_035583235.1 Hafferia zeledoni | reverse complement strand
CCCCTGTCTCAAAAAACTGTATCTAATTTCATGGCAAGACAATAGAAGACTACTGAGAATAAATTCCAGCACAAACCCATGCCTGGAAAAAGAGGAAATGAGAACTAATCCTTTCTATTCACATACTTGGTGTGACTGTGATTCTTGGTCATCTCAGCTTCTCTGACATATTTCTGTGTTTTCCAAAGGGGAACAAAATCTTAAAACACAGTTATTTGTTAATGATTGCAAAGCACTTAGAACTAGATGGAAAATCTTGGCTGATACTCTGGAAGCACAAAGGGACCACAATAAAGCCTGGCTGACTGCTCAAGGTTACCCTACTGGGACAGACTCTGGTGGGCACAGGTGGCTCTTGTTCACACCTTTTGCCCCTTACATTGACAAAATGTCACCTGGAGGGTTTCTGGAGAATTTCTGGAATGTCTTGAATGCCAATTGCATTTGAGCAGTTGGTGCAGAAGCCTCTGTAACACCTGAGACACAGGGCAAGCCATCAACAGCTCCAGATACCTGGCAAGTATAGCATTGGCACGGCAATATCTCAGTTCTTAATCTCAGGCTGTGCACACTCAGACAGGGCTGGAGTCAAAAGGCAGTGATTTTTAAACATTGTAGTCACAGAGAGTTCTGTATCACAGGGACAGAGGAGCCTGAGTTCATCTCTAGTGGAATCTGTGGTAGAGATCCTTTGTTTTTTATATAGAAGGATGGTAAATATTTTATGTACAAGATCTTTTAATGTTGTTGTGACCACAGGAAACTGAGGAGTTTAAATGGAGGCCAACAGGAAAAACAAAGTGTGACATGTTGTATTGCTTATTCAAAGCCAATGAAGATGGGGCCCAACACTTCTATACAAAGGACTGTTTCTATCAGCCAAAGCGTAATTTTAAATTTCCTGCGTGAGTCATTTTTTTGGTATCTTTTTGTCCTGTCTCTTTGTCACTCTCTACTGAACTGAAAAACATAAGCATGATCATGTTAAAAATACTTTTTTTCCTTTTTAAGGAAACCCTAATGACTCTACATCTCTGTAAAGCACCACCATGGTTCACCATGAGCACACCAGCCACCAAGAGCTGAAGATGAAAGGTCACACTAAGGGGTTTGTAAGTTATAAAGGGCTGTGAAAAATAAGGGACTTGTGAGCTCTGAAGAATAATTGAACTAAATACACTTGCCTTGAATTACAAGTGCTAGCTTTGGGAATATTTCACAGTTTTACACACAGAACTGTTGAGTGTCCAAAGACACCAGCCTGGCTAAGCAATAATGGAGCAAGTTCTGCCTCTCTGCAAACCAGCCTGTTCACTGCATCATTCTCTGTACCCACACAACACTTGGATGGTCCCTGAACACCAAGGGCAAACAAAGCAACACTCAGGGGACTTCAGTGATGTTTATCTGGTGAGGAAGAGACCTCAGGAGAGTACTTCTGACAGGCCAGCAATACATAGCAGTCCAGGAAAACCAATCTCTCTCCTTTATCCACAGAGAACAGCTTTACACCAAGGTGCTATGTTCACTGACAAGTATCCCAAAGAGAATTCATGTGCTTAGGCTAATGGGCTTTTAATAAAAATTAAGAAAAAAAAATCAGGGTTCTTGCCACACAATACAATAAAAATGCATGTTTTCCTTCTTAAACACATTTTAGCTTTTGTGAGCTTGTGTGAAAAGGGCCCATTATTAAGCCTGAGTTATTTAAGCAATATTGGAAGTGCCCCTGCCCTTTTGTTAATTTGCTTGGCTTGGTGCACACATGGCATTTGTTTTATATCATGTGTGGAACTTGCTTCTTTAAAAAGTCTGCAGGTTTCAAATTCCTCTGCTTTTGATAGATGTTCTGTATGTACTGTTAGGTTTTTTAAAAAAAGTTACAGGTGGCTGCTATTTTTCCCAATTCAGTCCACAAAGGCCTCTTTATTAAAAGAAGTCCTTAATGAAAAAGAAAAGTAGAGCTACTGTATGTGAGGTTGCAAAGACTTCTGGTGGAAATATTTGGTGTTTACATTTTGCCGAACTAGTTATACTGTGGACACACTACACTAAAGGCTCTCTTTTCCCTGCATAATAGAAATCCTTGTGACTGAATTCTATATACTTAGTATGGTTTACATTTTTTTACCCAGCCTTACCACATTTTATTCCACACTGCTTTCTACATGACTTCGTGAGCCTGTAACAGAGCTGTATAATAGCAACACCTTCTGGAAGAAGGGAAACACTAGAGAATCCTTTCTTGCCTCTTGCATCTTGTTGCACTCATCAGCTACTGTACATTACTAATAAGGCAGAAGTTCAGAATAATAATTAGGATACATCACTGACTGTATGTGCATTTATTGCTTCATTTAGCAGTAATTGAAAACTCTGTGGGGTTTTTTGTTGAGGGGTGTTTTTTTTTAATATCTCTTTCAGAGCCTTTTTGTTCAGAGTACTTTTAATAGTCAACATTCAGTAATTTTATTGCACTGGATTTACGGGTCTGAGGCTCTGCTCTACACACCCTTTGCCTGATGATATGAAAAAACAGAGGAGTGTCCTGCTGCTCGGTGGCAGCAGCCACCTCTCCTCCTCTCAGAACAGCACAACCTGTCAGCGTGAGGACGAGCGTTTCCAAACCCTGTAGCAGAGCTCGCAAAGCCAAAGCCCAACAACCCGAAGTGCAATGGCCTGCATTTAACATCAGCTGAGATTTGGGAAGTCTTACTATCTCACATAAACACCAAAGCCTTCCTAGTGTCTTTATAAACAAAATTCTGCCACTGAAGAGCCTTTAAGAGCCCTTGGCATTGGGGCTTTTAAGATTTTGCCAAAAAGGACAGGCAGCCCTTTCTGAGTGTTGCCAGAAGAAAGCTTTGCAAGCACAAGTAGGAAACAATGGGTTGGTGGCAGGAGAACTCCTTCAACTGTCCTTAACTTTAACCTGTGGCAATATTTTCTTTTTCAAGCTACTGCAGAGAGATACCATTGCAGCAGCAGCAGTAGTAACAGCAGTAATAATAATACCATGTTTAATTAAATCTTTGAACAGAGATGCAACCAATAATTTTCACACCACTGTTGTAAGATGAGTTCTACTAGAGGAACAGGGAGAGAAAACGAATGTCCTGGGTGAAAGGCTCTGTTGATGGACAAGAGGCAAGGAGTGGGGCAGAAGAACTTCTACAATTAAACCTCTAGGCTACATATTTCAGGCATCAAATCCAGTACACTCTGCTTTAGTGGTGCCAAAGCAGTGAGCAGTCACATTCCAAAACAGTGGGCATTACTCAGGAGGAGGATTATTAGGTCCTGCAACATTCACCTGGCTTGGAGGATGCAGGACTTAGAGTCCAGGTGATCCTCACAAACCTGGATGCCTTTCCTCACAGAAGGCAAATCACAGCCTGGTTATCCATGATGAGCAACTGGGTCAGTTCCTATATATTTTGATGATTTTGCAAAGTTGATACAAGATTTTCATTTTGCTTTTAATTTTCAAATGGTGTGTCTCCGAGCAAAATTTGCCCATGTTCCTTGCTATGACACTGTGTTTCTCTATGTTTCATGCCTGATCCACATCTTTGGTCTGGATTTCATGCTGGAGGCTACTCCTTTTGTTCCTGCACACCCTTACTTGTGTTGGCTCCTGCAGCGCCAGCTCCTGCTCCCCTAATAAAGAAGCCAGTGAACAGCAAAGCATGCACAGAGCAGTCACCATCCCTGAAACACTCCAACTTTGCTCACTCCATTATGCAAAACAGCTTTGAGGAGAAGCCTTCTGGGAAATGCAGAAAGAGATTTCGCCACGATGCAAAAAAAAAGCCTTGCTAGGTATGTTTGGGTGCATCTGGATGTGTGTGAGGAAACTGTTTAAGAAAACAAGTTTCTTAATGATTTTCATGACATATCTCATTCTGGCAAATCACGTGAGGCCACTGGTACCCACAACTGCCAAGTATATGATACACACCCCCCCAACCAATCATGGCAAACACACTCCACACCCGTCTAAGTAACTCCATGTCTGTACCTTAAAATACAGGGATCTTGGGCATGATCCTGTGTGAGGGCAGAGTGCATAGTTTAAGAAATCCATGAGGGGACTGCAGGCAGCTGATCAGTGTGGCCAGGTGAGGATGGCTAATGGAGCAGCACAGAGAAGGCCATATGGCACCAGCTGTGCTCTGGCTCCCAGCAGGACAACCTCTCCTCTTATAATTTCCACGCCATGCACAAGAGTGATTTGCTATTGCAATAAGCTGTCCTATCCTTTTCCTCACCTGTACCTGTCACCCCCGGCGTGCTGAGCTCTCACACAAAAGAAAGAGCCAGTGCAATGAAAACTGAAAGCACTGAGCCCTGTGCTGTGAAGGCACTCCCTGCTGCCACCAAAAAACCCCACAAGATTCCGCAGGAAAGCCTGCTCCCTGTTCCTTCTACTTCATGTGAGAAATGACCGTGTCTACTCCCCACACCTGTAAGCACCAACAACCACGGGATGAGGAGCCAGCAGGACTGTCAGAGAGTTACTGAAGCTCTTTTTTCTGGTCCTGCCAGACCATCCTCACTCCAAATGACGCAGCTCAAGCATATCCGCTGCACTGGGGAACGGGTTAATCCCAGGACAAGGGGAGTTTGTGACAAACCACCAAATAGACTGAGAATCTCTAGCGGAATTTTAACGCGTCTGGCCTGGGATCCTGAATCGCTGATAATGACAGGCATTACCTGACCCAGCCAGCTCGGGGATCGCGATAGCTGTTCTCAAGAATTTGCAAATCGTTCTCCAGTTCCTGGCTCCTTCCCTCTGACTATCTTGGCAGCCTGTTCTGGCAGCCAGACTATCTCACCTAAGACTTCTCCAGCTGGTGAAGCATCTTGGCGCTCCTGCCTCTCCATGCCCACACACTTTCATCAACTTCAGCAGTAACCCTTTTAAGTGTTATCTCGCAGCCCTAATTACTTCAAATACATTTTCTGCCTGACGGCGTCGGACAGGTGGAAACTGAGCGCCATCTATTGCTAACTAATGAAAGGCTGCTTTGGTAAGGATGCGAGAGCAGCCCTTTCCCGAAAGGAGCTTCGGCTGTAGGATTTCTGCAAATCGAGCAGCACCATCCCCACAGCCGCCAGAAACTCTTCTACTTTGAACGGATGGTTGAAGCCTTGTAGTTTTCCAGAAAATAATCTCTAAATTTGGGAGGTGCCCCTAGCTAATTTCTTCAACCTGGAAATATTGTGAGAACCAGCTTTCCTGTAATATTTATAAAATCGTGTAATTTAAGATTGTCCTGAAATATTATGGTATTAATCTCTCTCTAGTATTTGTATCTAACACAGGCAAACTAAAAAGTTGGTGTCTTTATTCACGGTTTGCAATCCCTTGGCAACACGGTGTACCTTTCCAACTGTGAGCAAATGAGGTGAAAGAAGTCATTTCCAAGGCAAACAGCATTCCCTCAGGCTCAGCTGAGCTGAGGAGCACCTCAAGAATTTGACGAGAGAAGTGGTCAGCACTGCCAGCTGGTGGGGAGAGGAATATATTTCTGAACAGACATTTATTAAACTGAAGGTCATTTTCTTGTCAAAGGTCTGGGGAGTTTTACCTGCATGGGATGAAATAATTTACAAATGCGTGTGCCTAATAAGACACAAACCCTGAAAATCCTATCAAGGGACAAAAGTTAGAGAGTAGGGTGGTTAGATTTCCATGACAAGAGCAAAAGCTGTATCTCTTCACAGCCCCATAAATAACATCTGAATGTCTCTGAAGTGATGTGTAGTAGTTGCATGACATGTTAGCACCAGATGATAATGCTGTTAATCTGCTTCTCACTGAAGCAACTACTGATATTGCAATCTTTTTGACAAAAATGGAAATTACTGCTTGCGATGAGAACAAAGTGAGTAGGATTGATGTGTAGAGATCTGAAAAGACTTATTAAAACCAAAGTGCTGCCATACACAAGCTGCAAAGATCAGGAACAGGTTGTCTAACTGTGATGTGTCCAATGGCTATGGCTCCAAGAATTCCTGGGAAAAGGAGAGGTAAAAGATGACAAAAAAAGATGAACAACACCACTTCATAGTGTCTTTGGCCACAAAGCTGGGACATCTTCAAACAAAAATAAAATTAAAAAAAAAAAAAAAGAAAAACTGATACAGTGTAAACAGCTGTGTTTTGTTGCATGCTCCATAGTACCTGGTACCTTCTTTTAAAAAAAAAAAAATAAAAGCTGTTGATTGGAAAAAAAAATTTAAATATTATTTTTAGCACATATGGCAGAGAGGAAAGGTGGAACACATTTATCAGGTGGTTTAAAAACAGAAAACCCAAGGAAGAGAGATCCAAATGTTTGGCTTATTTTGTCAAATCTGCTTAGGATTTTTAAGGTTGTCTTGGGGGGTTCTAAGACCTGGCTCATGATTTTGGGTTAGACTTTACTACTAATACTAAAAAGGCAACATAAACTGTATAGTCAGTATGCTTTTTGTAAAAGAATAACAACTATTTTCCTCACAATGCAACAGAAGAGTGGACAAGAAATCAAAATTAGAATGAAATAATTCCAGTTCAGGTGTAACTGATTGAGATTATGCCATTCCCTCAGATTAATATACTATAGTCCAGATAATTTTTCACTGCTGCCCAGAAGTTGGAGACCACTTTCATTTTCCATTATGTGTTAGGAGAACATGGCCTGTCCCAACACCCTGGACTCTGACTGTTTTACCCCTATCTGTTTCCCTGTTCCCAGAGCCTTACAGCAGTGGCAACAATCAGGTTGTGCTGCCAGCAATGCCAAGAGGAGAGAAGAGGAGAGTAAAACTTTATTCTGGACTGAATCTGACCCATCCACTACCCAGGTCTAATTCAGAGTAATATAAAGAACAAGGCAAGACAGATAGGGGGGAAGATTTGTCCAAATCTGTTAGTGGCTGCTACTTCTACTCAAGAAATCAGTACTGTTTGGTCCTTACACAGAGGCTCTGGCCTGGGCTAAAGAGAAACTGAAGCAGAGGAGTGTGTGCCTTACAGGACACCTTCACACTCACTCAGCTCTGGCACAACCAGGGAACAAAAACACTTGGCCAATCCGTCACCCCTCTGGAATACAAGCACAGAGGGTTCAGGAGCAGTAAAACTGTCTTGTGTCTGCCAATGGCATCCTCCCACCAGCAGAATGCCACTGAACAGACCAGCATGAAGGCTGAAATGTGAACAGCAGGATGAAATTCAAATAGCAAAGAATGAAAAAGTACTTTGCTATGAATCTCAATACCACCAGTGGAAAATGTGATGTAAGAAACTAAACTTGTAAAGTGGTGCTCTTGGGATTAAGATGATGATGGTTGTGGTCCACTCTTTAGGTAGACAGTCCCAAATGCTCCCCTTTGTACGTTATTTCTGGATAAGAGGAATTTTATTTCAGTTTTTGTTTGGCTTGGAACAAACATAGTATTAAAGCTTTTAAATAAGTACAAAATTAATTAATAGTGTTGTGTTTCTTGGCAGGAGTGATATAGAAGGTTTCATGCTGAAATACACTCTCTACCTCTGTTCTCTATATTTGGGTTTCCTTTCTTCCTCTTTGTTTTTTTAGAGGACAGGGTGCTGGATGGCAGGGAAAAGGAAGGATGTTTTTTGTTTGGAGGGTTGACCTATTTTTTTTTCCTGCACCAGATTTTAAGCTGGGAAGGTAACTAGAACAAGATCCAATTTCCCAAAACACCAGCAAACTTCTCATATCAGATAAATAAGTGGTTATATATAGGCTAAAGCAAAGATGGTTACAAATTACCATCTAGAGAAGGCAGTACTCAAAATCTGCTCTGAAAAGTAATGTTATAGAAGCAGTTACAGATAAAGGAAGAACATTCTAGTTTAAAACAAATCACTGTATGTTACAAAAGCTCTGCAAAAGCCTGTTCTAGCTCACACAAGCTCCCAGGGCTGTCAAGAAAACACCAAAGACCTGAGTCGCCTGGGATCAGTAAGTTTAAAGGCAATCTGTTCTTCCTGAGCTATGAGAGTCCTGTGAGACTAGGACTCCGTTCCAAACTTCTGCTAACAGCAATGCCAACTAGGAGCATGGTAAATTGTGATTTCCCCAGCATAGCTGTGCCAACTGAAACCCCAAATGACTCCGTTGTTCTAGCAAAGAAAATGTGCTTTTCCTTGTACAACTTTTCCTGTGTGGGGCCGTGGCCAGGTATGGCCTTACTGTACAAACACCAAATGCAGCTTCACTGGCAGATCTGCAGCCCCATGGCTGCTCTAATGAAATGCCTCTAAGCACAGACATAAGAGCACAGTATATCAGGGTTGGAGGTTGATTATGTACAGCGGGTCAAAAAATCTATTTCTTCCTCACAGAGGCTTTACTGTTCTCTTTGCAGTGTTGTGTTTACTCAAAGGAAGCTGTTGTGAACTGAAAATATGCAAGGTTGGTTTTTTCTTTTGTGCATGAAAAACAACACTTCTTGCTTTCCATAGAATTTCCAAGGGAGGGGAGAACTGCACATATTCCTTGATAGACCTCTTTCTTCAGGTAGGAAGAAAGATCCAATCAGACATTTCAAGTTAAAGCAATAATTTGGTTAGAAAGTCAGAATTGTGATAAACAACCTAGAGTCATTCTGCCTGTGGAAATCATGGGGTCACAACCTGATTGCTGGAGACAAGGCAGCTTTTAGGCACAAACTAAATGAAGAAAAGTTGGAAGCTCTGTGTTTTATCAGGGAATGGATGTTCCTGCAGTTCAGGCATTCAAAAATCACATTAACCTGGAAAAGCCAAAGTAGGGACAAGATCCAGACATGAACGTAATAGATACTGACTGCAGTGGCTTCAGGGCAGATGTCAGCTCCTTCTGCTGTGGAGGTCATGGAAAAATCTTTTAGGTTCTTTCTTTTTTCCCTTTTTCTTTTAAACCAGTACTATATAGTGCGTTGAAGCAGCAAAAATAGTTCACTTGTAAGCAGGAAGGAAAGGAAGAAGCCAAACGTGGGTCTTGCTCTGTGTCTCAGCCACCTTATGGCATCTTGTACACCCTGAGATTATCTGGTCAGTTAAATATATGTGGTGCTACATAAAGGACCAAGAGGGCAGCTCCAGAATAAACTCCTTGTGGACAGGACTCTCCTGCAGGTACAGTGACCACAGTCAGCCTGACCACATGGCAAGAGGCCACAATGCTCAATTCTTCACTAACACACAGCAGCCAGGCACTTCTAGAGCTGGAAGATTTTGGGTAAGTCACTGAACTGCAGCTCAAGTCCATCTTTTCCCTCCGAAGCAATAACCAAAATGTTTTTTCTTTTCCACAGGTGGCTGTGGGGTTTCCTGGTTGTGCGGGCTTGGATCAGGATCACAAAGATAAACACAGTAAGTGCTTCAAGTCTCACCTGTGTGGATTCTTTTACTCTGTGCTGGTTAGCAGCATAAAAGAACTTTGTACTTCCAAAACAGCTGGTCCTCAATTAGGAAAAATGCATATGCAAAAATTATGGCCACTGGACACGTAGGCACAGAAACCTGACTTTCTGGTGCAGTCTCCAAAGTCCTTCTTCTTGCAACTTGCCTCGCTCCTCTGAGGACCAGGTTGTGTTTGTTGCCCTTGTATAAAGAAGGGCTTAAATTGGCCAGGCACTCCATGCAAAAACATAGCACTGTGCCCAGATGCCTGATGTTGGTATAATTAATTTGCTTTTGCACACATAATCCTAGAAGATATCACCTGGGATTCAGAGCAGAACATTAAGGCAGTGCAAACTCTTCCAAGATTAGGTGAAAATGAGCTAGGTGTTTATTTGTTTAAACCAGAATCCATACCATAGGCTGACAAGGCCTGGAATTATAGAAGGTTTGGCCATGCATAAGCTTGATTTTTCTTGCATTTAAATGTCACTGTCAGCTGTAGGCAATGTTCCAGCTTGTGAAGTTTCACTGAAACTGGAAGCAGCACTGAACTTGGCAGAAATGTGATTGTAGGGTTTAATTGAAAGAATAAGCCTGCTATTACAAATTAATGTGGAGAAGGCAGCCATGGTGGAATCTGTCTTCAGGTCCATATGGCCCTCCATTGCTCATTGATCATACAGCCTGTCATGCATTAACCCTCACAGGAGCCACTCAGTTTGCTGGGAAATATTACCCACACTTTACAGCTGGAAAATAGGAGCTGGGAGAGTTACCTGCCTTGCTCTAAGGCACAGAAACGGATAGATCAAGGCTAACTGCTAATCTTTTCTTCCCTTCCAGATTGCTTATAATTTTTCCCTAATGGAAATCACTTATCTGATAAACTCATATTATGCACTGTAGAGAAGTGCATATTATGCACACCAAGAGAAGCAGTATCTTTTAAAAATAAATCTGCTACAAACCAATGTGTTTTTGGCAATTTACTGTAATTGCAGTTTGATTTTCAGTTTTCCTGTGAAAGATCTCAAACTGATCATCTTATGACTGAATGAAACAGTAATTGTTAAAATATACTTGGCTGATTACTGATGATCTGTGGGTCATAATTTTTTTTATCCTGGAAAAATTACTTTTCATTTTTTTAAAATGAATACCATATGCTTTCTAGATATCAGCTCTACATAGAAAGAAAATTATTTTTCCCAATAATATGCATTTTATGAGGAAAAAAAAAATGGTTAAACAACTCTACAGCAAATGAATTTTGCCCTGAACTTCATATATAACTTGATGAGAGTTTCACTGAGTCGAATATTGGCTCTCCTTTATGCTGCTTAAATTGCAGTAACAGGTAATAAACCCTTGTTTATGCTACTTTCTCCTTCCAGGAAAAAGTTGCCACAAAAAGGCTGTGAGGCTTGGCAGAAATATGTACGTGTTTAGAAAATAAATTTGGTGCTTTAATATCATCTTATCCTGCAAGGTTGAGGGAACTTCCCATTTATCAGCCTGAAATTTGGCCTTATTGACATCTCTCTTAACTTTTGAGTTATTGTAATACTGAAAAACTTGCCAATATTACACATACACAAAAATAGGGAAATAGTACAAATGTTGATTTTGTGTTGTTGCTGGAATGTGAAATGAAAAGTGGAAAAAAAATTTCTACTTTGTACCGCTTCAATGTAGTGATGTGTAGACTAACAAAGGGAATCCTTCCAAGGCACTCTGAGCCTTAAACAGCACTAACAGGTACAATCAAGCTCTTGAAATTCACTTTAGCAGAGGTGCGAAGTTGCAAGTTAGGAACTGAATAACATTAGTTTTTCAAAAACTGAGAAGGCATCTGATCTAAAAAGTGTGCTGATTGGTTTTGGTTCACATGTATAATGCCAGTACCAGATACAAGGCTTTCATGCACATACTGTTAAATAAGCCTGTGCCCAGGCTGGCAGACTGCAGCCTGGTTTCCTTGAAGTTAAAAAAAAATAAAATAAAATAAATTGTCCTTTGCCTCCTTGGAAGTCATACTGCAAGAGGGACAGAGTGCAGCATTTGGGGTCTCACCAGGTTCTTGCCATGACACCAAAAATACAGACAATCAAGTTAGGTAATATTATGTCTTCAGCTTGTTTAGTTGTTAAAAAGAAGCCTCATTTTAGGATTGCAACAGGCCCAAATAGCAAAAGGCAAGTTCCTCACTCCATTTTCAAACCTGTCATGCAAGCACACCCTGCACTCCCATAACAGTGTTTGCTTGCTCTTCAGAAAAACATACACAACACTCTACTCTCCACCTTAACACACACAGAGGCTACAAACTCAGCAGTCTAAAGAGTCTTTGTCACAGCCATTGAGAAATCTGAAGGCCTCTGGATTAGGGACTCACCTGCCAGCAGCTACCAGCATTTCCCAGGCTCACACCATCAGTGATGGTAAAAGAAGATATGAAGACAGAGCAAAAGAAAATGCAGTCTGTTAGTAAGGTTATGTACCCTGGGTAATCAACACTTGTCTGCGCCTCACAAGCCTAATAAGGACTTTGCAAACCTGTGGAACTGTGGGGAGATTGCTGCCACCTGACAAGGAAGTGAACATTTTGATTACAACAAATTGAGGGCAGGTGGGGTTTGCCCCCATGACTGAGTTACAGACCCCTTCAGAGCGAGAAGCCTCTGTACAAAAGTGATTGGTAGGAGAGATTGGGGAGTATTTCTAACCTTGAATTTAGATCAGATCCAACTGTTTTTCTCTCAAGAGCTATAAAAATACTCCAGCTGCAAACAGAGTGAGTATAGTAAAAGGAACCTGTGCTATAAGGTGTGTTTAGAGGTTGGTATTCACGGAAATGCATTTTCATTACAAGAATATGAACAAGTGACAGACCTCTCAGATTTCCCGTTCTTTTGACAAAGGACAGACTCTGCAATGAGTCAAGGAAGCTCTGATACTTTTATAAGCATTTAAGAGCAATGGAAGTCTTTGCTGGTAGGACCCAGTGCAATGGGAAGGACAGCACCCTAACCCTAGAGGTAAAAGATACTGGGACCATAGTCTGATGTGTGGCATTTTTGCGCAAATTTGAAAGCACAAAGATTTTCTCAAAAGATAGGAATATTTTTCACTAGCTTGGTTTTAACCAGTTTTCAGCTGTGCCCTCATGATAAAGATAGAAAAATCTTTAGAAGTTCCTTTCTTTTCCAACCTGAGACTTTACAGTAAAGCAGATGTGACGTGCTTTGCTCAGGCACGAGGTTAGTACAAGCTAAAGGAAGGTAAAAGAAAAAATGAACCAAGAATTCAGCAATTACTTAAGCAAGGTCTGGTGCACAAAAGTTTAAGAGCCATTTTGTTTGGGTGTGACTTCAGCTTAACTGGCTTCAGCTACTTAGAAGTGCTAGCGTGGGTAAGAGAACAGTCCTACCCTTCCTGTGCATGGCATCTGGGCACATGCTTTTGCCTTTCTGTGGTCAAGCAGTGATCTGGTTACCCTGCAACTGCTCTAGTGTCAGAAGTGCCATGAAAAAGGAGGTCAGAGATAGAGCAGATGGAAGTAAGAAGAGTGCAGGTGTTTTCTTCATCCAGCTCAGGGCATGAAAGTCATCTGAAGTAAGGGCCTGAGCTAATGGCAGATGAAGTTTCCACGGTCTTTGCTTGGTGATGATCTACGCAAACTTCACCTAAAAGGCAGGTAAGTCACACCCTTTCCTTTCAGTCTGGGCGTGGAACACTGGATGAGTTTCATCAGGTGATGGGGTTTCTGGTAGTGGCAGCCTCCCAGCATGCATTTAATTTGTACATTTACAAAGGACAGGTATGAAATCACCTCCCTCACACATAACAATCCAGAGAAACAAACAATTGTCTGTATCAGGCCACAGCTTCAGCTGTACAAACCCCACCTAAACCAGGGCTTTGCCTACACCTGCCTTTGGGCAGAGCCTGAGGGTTCCTTGAGTACACACTGTGTACTGAAGATGGCTGGTCTGCTCATAATTCTAGAAGAATCATGTCATGCAAAAAATGGGAAAAAAGAAAGTTATACAACAGTGGTTATTCTGAAACAATTTCAGAACATTATTGCTTCGAATGACTCACAAGAACTTAGGTGAGTTAAGATAAACTGCTTTGCCTTACCTACCCTCGGATTGGCATGGCTCAGAATTAATGTCCCAAATTTGTATAGCTACAATATCATCTACTATCACCTGCAGGTGACAAACATTCTCTTACCTGACATTAAAAATCATTCCCTCTGGAGAGAGAGAAATGGAGTACTTCCATATTCTTGTATTTTCTTTTACAAGTTTCTCACTGGAGAAGCATCTAGAACAAAGGTACTACTACAGAAAATATTTTCTTGGCTTGTTTATGTGTGTACAATGCAGGTTATTTCTTTCTGCTTTCTCTTCTCCTTGTATTATTTTAAAATTGATGGGGGTTTTTTTGTCACATCTTTACAAGAGTTTGTATCCCAGACCAGAGTGCTCAGAATTGGTATAAGAGCATAGTCCAAGTGCTTTATTGGACAGAACTATTGCCAGCTACGGAGATCTTTCAAAAGTGAGGGGGAAAGAAAAAAAAAAGAGAGAAGTCTTTTTAAAGTTTTGCTAAAAGGCACAGGTCTGTCTCTGAAGCCCACTCAGCATCTTGTACGATCAGTCCTCAGTGTACTGCTAGCAAGTTTTGAAAGCTGGAACTCAAGATAGAAATATAGTTAAGAAAGGTTCCCTTAGGATGAAAGGGGAGAGGCCAAAACACAGCAATAATATTAGGTTCATTCTGCTAGCAGTAATTAATAACTTAGTACTTACCTACCTACAGCTTCTTTAAAGTGTCCTGTACCCATGCCAGCTTTCCCTGGTCACTGAGAACCAAACCAGGTGGAAAATGTACCCTGATGTTTGCTTTAGCACAGCATGGATCAGTACTACCTTTAATCATAGTATTCCCTCCACTGAAAAGGGGGAATTCGTCAAGTCTTTTGGTAAATACAGCCACCACACATGGCAAATGTCAAGATTTTAATGACACTCACTTTTCAGTGCTTTCCATCTTCAAAGGCTTCCCATTGCTTGATGGATTTTAGAGTAATGACTGTTTAAAATTGCCCTGTAAAGTAAATGCTCAAAGTATAAAGCTATTTTCTGGTGTTCTTCTCTCCCCTGAGTTCATCACCTCCAAACCCTTAGAGTGGGAGCTGTATTCAATCACAGCTACACAGTTCTGGCATATTAAAAACTGCCTCATGACAACATGGTTAGCAGGTAGTTTTGCTGCTTGGTTTGTCCAGCATTTTACTGTAAGTGAGACAACTGGCTCAGCCTCCAGGCTTGGCAGGGTAGATGCATGTCTGCCACTTGAGTCTTGCTTTGCTGTTCTTACATGCCACACTTCATTCAGAAAATCTTTTTTTCTTTTAATCCAGCCTTCAAGAATGTATTTCATAGCTGCTCCCATCTATGAAATAATTATGCTTAGCTGCAGTCAACAGCAGTGATTTCATAACATTTCACAAACAGGTGCCCATTATATTTCTTTATTGGAGACAGAAACATTGCATAATTACAGATTTGATGAGGAAAACTGCAAATAGTATAGACTGTTTCTACTGCCAGCAAAATACAGTTATTACAGGATTTATAGACATACAAATATAGTGCTTCTTTCATGCCAGATGGTCGGTACGTAACAATGCCATTAGGAGCGCTTAATTGTGCTTCTACAAAACCTTTAGAGAAGAATGAGGTAGAGTTTCCTGTCGTTTATCCAGTACTTTTTCACACATCTGTCCTTTACTGCTTTTATATGCTTCAGATCCTTGTAAAATACCCAGTTAACTTTTAACATTTGAAAAAACAGAGACCCTTCAGAGGTGTTTACTTCTCCCTCTATAAGCTGCTAATTTCCCACTGCTTATATGCTACAATTTCAGTAACTACTACTGCACCCTTCTAAATGCCTCAAAGGTCAAGTAGATTGGGACATCTGTCTTTCCAAATTTCTGCTTCAACAGAAATTGTTTGGAAATAGCTTCAGAAAAAACTCTTACTTGTCTCCATTATGGCAAAGAACCTTCTACATTCTGTCACTCTACTTAGTGGCCAAGCCCTCTCCCTGGAGACAGAGAGAATAGGTCTGCTCTTTGCCAACATCCTCAACTTCGAAATAGTGTTACTGATGTCTTTGTCTCCTACTTGCAGTTCTAGTCAATGGGCCATGAGAAAATGAATATAAATTATGGGAAGATAATAGGCCACTGACCTGTTAGATGATCTGGAGCATTACTTGTTTGTCTTGATCTAATATTTTACTGTTTTATGACATATAAAAGTATGTTGCAGGTTTCAGTTAAGATATGAGGGCCCGAGTTATGAAAATGTAGGCACAGATGTAGGTATTTAAGCAAGTGAGTTAAGAAAATCTACTATCCTGCTAGATTTTTGGTATACCTGGATAGTCTCTCTCTTGAACCGCCTGCCTTCACTGACTATTTTTACTCTCACTCCAGATACACCTGTTCTGGAAACAGAAGACTTTTCCCTTTACTTCTTGCTCTGACATTTGCTGCAAGCACTTAGTACTTACTAAAGCCCCAGAGTGTGCTAGTAGGGTGCAGTAGAGAAAAAAACCCTTTTATTTCACCTGAAGTGGTCACAATTCTAGTGGTGACCAAATCATAGTGAAGAGGGAATTTGGCATACAAAAGAAGATGATCACATAAAGAACGTTTGCTTTCTCCCTATAAGCTACTGAGATATGATAGTGTAAGATAATAGTTCAGCAACACTGTATAAGAATTCTAAAATGAAAAGCAAAACTTTCATAAAAAGGTGAAAAACTTCAAAGATTCCATGTTCATATCTCGATCACTTTGATCATAAAATGAAAGAAAATCTGTTTCTGCAAGACAGTACCTCCTGAGATAGGTTCTGAGCTCCTGCATCTCACCCTGAAATGACTGCTCTAAGCCTGACAGAATCAAAAACTATAAAGAGTTAGCATTATTAAGAGAACCAGCTCTTAAGAAACTTGCCCAACTCTTGCTGAGAAAAACAAGCAATACACTTATTTCATCTATTATTCCCTGCATACCTCTTTGGTAAAAACCAAAAATGACCAGTGTTGGAAAACCATTTGGAACACTGGAGTTAAATACTTCCACAAAGTCATCTTCTCTGTTTCTACCTTAACTTTACCCAGCAGGTATTTTAAACATTCTGTATTAAGGTCTCAAATCCTCCTTAAGATCTTCCTATGAACATGAAATTTAAGAGTCTTTTTGTTTTTGTTTTTTTTTTAAAGCATGGCATTAATTTTCAGGATTGTGGTAAAAATCAGACACAACAAATTAAGTTTTAAGATAAACAGTATAAATTCATGTTCAGAGAGAGGGATGAGGATATAACCACGCTGTTATTATCAGTGAATATAAATAACATTATTTTTAGTGTATTTGGGTGTGGTTAACCTTGCTAGTATGGTTAATGAGTTTTTTATCTGAGCTACTAATTCCAAAATTTTATTCCAAAACTAAGACTTCACTGTTCTAATTCAGTATTGTTCCTTACCTGCTATGTCCTAATGTACCTGACTGTTCTACCTCAAGGTAATGACCAAGTTAGTTTTGCTTATGGAGCTGGGATGTATTTGCCAAGGGTGCTATAGATGGCACTCAAATTTTGCAGTCAGGGAAAATATCCTGGAATTCCTACTGATAAACATCATGCTCAAAGCAAGGCATAGACAGGAAGGCTGCTACAACAGTATTTTTCACCAACACAGTCCCAGTATCCTCCTTTGCTCTTATGGCTAAAAACATAAATACTTACTAAGAAGTTACTTAGCTTAAATGATTTAGGACCTATGAATTACTTTTCCAAATCTTGAGGATAGTGACAAAATGCAAAAAACCACAGCTCTTCCACACTTCCAAGCTGCTAAATACTGCAGTTCAGAAAATCTGTGGCCAAGATTGATAAAGAGGTCTGTCTCAGAGGAATTCTTGTCAGGATCTTTTTGTATGCTACTTTATATTCTGAACTATATAACTTATTTATGGGTTCATGCAGCAAGTCTTAAATATATTTCTTATTCAGATAACAGTTTTCTCCTCCATAATCGAGATGGCTTTATTCTAAAGTAATTCTTGAAATACTGGACTCTACATGGCATCTTTGTCATTGCTTAAAAAGCTTTGTCTGAAAAGATTATTTGATAACTTTTTATGCAAAATTTTGCATTAGAGTTAAAAGTAAGTGGTAAGTGGTAGTACCATTGCTCTACCTATAAGGAGGTTAAATAACTTGTCCAGGGTCACCAACTCAGTGGCAGTCTGTTCAGGCATTGCATGTGCAGCTGGTAAAGCACAATTCTGATCCCTCATCACCTGGAATATGAACAAAACATTTTTTTTTTAACTGTCACACTTGCTAAAAGCAAAACGAGTGCAAATTTGCTTTCATGGTCACCTTTAGGTATGAGACTAAGTGGCATTATGATAGAAGGCTGAGGAAAAGGGGCTGCATGTCCATGTGGAAGGAAGAGGAAGACAGCAAGGAACAGCCCATCTCTGGGTATGCTCAGCCATCATTTACACCTGCCCAGCTCTCAGGATATGAGCCTGCCACTAGAATATGAAAACTCAGCACCTGTAGGGTGAATCCCATGCATAGACAACATGCTGTGATCTAGCAGGCTGTGCTAAACCCTCTATATTCTATATCATAGCAAGGCACTATCAACAACGAACAGTTCACATCATGAAATCTGTTGAGATGCTGCAGATTGTTCCAGAGAGGCCATTGAATTCAAGAGAGTTCCTCCTCCACTTAGGCAGCTATGACATCAGTCCCAGATGTTTTTCTGTCTATGTCCTTGGAAGGCCATGTATAGACAGATATTTCAAATAACTTGCATTCCAAATTAATTTCAAATACCACTTTTTTCCAAATTACCAGTCTTCATGTCTGAGGATAAATAAGTATAAAATAAGAATGCAAGAGAGGATCTATGATGTTTCTATGTTGAATTTGGCAAACTCAAACAAGAGTTTATGTACAAAGAGGAGTGGAGGACAACTGCTCTTTGGCTTGAGATAGTTGAACAGGTGTAAACAATGGCTGGGTAGTGAAATCTCAGTACCTTGCTTTTGTCTTATCAGACTTCCCTTCCATATCCCAGAAAAACCATGTTTTCTTTGCACTGCTATGGACTGAACAGGTTATCTACTGTAGGAACCTTTGTTAGCATTCTCACCAGTGTCTGTCACTGTAAATTCTCATGAATTTGCCCTCATTGCAGTTAAGAATCTGGTTAAGTAATGCCAGCTGCTGAAGCCATAACTCTTGGCACCAGAACAGCTTGTATGAAATGCCAGTTCATGAAAATTCTCTCATGTGATGGACTTCTTTCTTATGTATGAATCATGCTCACCAAACTGAAAATTAAGGACATGCTCACTACTGAAAATAATAATCAAAAGAATGAAGGGGAGAAGAAAGAACTATGAAAATTAGAATTCATTATTATCACTTTAAAGTACCAGTGTTTGTAAAACATAAGCATGTGAAAGGCATTTGATCAACCCAATTAAACATTAAATAATTGCAGCCAATTATGCAAATATCACACAACAATATTAATTTGTTGATCTTTTTTGAACAGTCTCAAATTCTCCTAATGTTAGACTGTCTTATGTCTTAAATGATCAATTACGAGAACCATAACTAAGTGATGAAGAATGGATAATTGCCTAGTTATGATGTACCAAACTCTTTCTATGTAAATCTGTTGCAATTAAACAAATGGGGCACATGGAGAAAAGATGTGCAGATGTTCTTTTACAATCTATTATTAGCTTAGGGAATACCACAGTTCTCTCCTAAATTTTACAAGCGAAAACAGGGAGAACGCAATGCTAAATACTCACTATTACTTACACATGTTATTTCTTTCCTTTGGTTAACGGGCCAAAAAAGCTGTGGCAGAATTCAGAGTAGGACAGCATTCAACACCAGAAGAATTTCCTGACCTGTCACCTCTCTTATTTAGGTTTTACAGTTTAAAATCTAGAACCAATTCATCTGGATCCCATTTGGAAACAAGCAAAGCCAGAGTAAAGCAATTAACCAAGATGTTCAAGGAAAGTTAACATACACACACTACATGTTTTCATTCTTCCCTGCTGGAAAAGACCACGCATTTCTATGGGTCGTTCCTGTTTCAATTCTCAAAATTTTGAAGTCTCCATCAGCTCAAAACGTGCAGTGAAAGGAAAGATATCTCTCTGGTCAATGCAGGAAACAGTGCAAACCACAACAAGTGAAACCATCTTGTTTCTTCACATTATATTACTTTCAATCAATATAAGAAGAGTTTTACACAACTTTCAGATTTACACTGCAGTAAAATAATTCTCCTAACTGGTCCTTATTCATTCTGCCAACTGAATAGATTACTGCTGGTATAATGAGGCCTTGATGGGGATTTTTGATATATGGTATCTGTCAACCCTAACAACATCCTAAGGTGTTAAGGTATTGTACCACTTTGCCATGCATCTGAAAATAGATATCCTGACTTTTTCTTTTCCTAAATGTAAGATGAACATGAGGGACAGATTAGATAGTTCAGTAACAGGAAGTCACATGTATTTGCTCATTACATAATCTGTAGAGAGCCCCATGCCACACTCTAGTTAAAGGCACTCTTTAGTTACGATACTGGTTTCATTGAATAAAACTTTCTACCCCATGTTGCATCTTGACATATTCCCCATGTAATTTTTCCAGCCATCTAATGAAATAAAAGGAAAGACTACCAGCAGCTTGTAGCACACAGTAAGGTACTGAATGAAGACCAGCACACAATAGATTCAAATGGTCAAAAAAGCAGTCACACAACACTATTGCTACTGTAAGTGAAACAACATTTTGTGCTTGCAGTTGTAGTCTAAAGAAAAAAACCCATTCAACAAATTTTAACAATGATTACATTGTCAGAGAGAACCTTCAACTGTTCTTCATTAAAAGATCAGACTGGACTGCAGTGAAAAACTGGAAAATTCGTGATTTGAGGGAACAAAAGAAAGTAATAGCTAAGTAAGGGTTGTCTTTAAATCTGACCAAAAATGAACAGGAAAGCCATAAGGCTATTCTTTAACAATTGTATGAGGCATGGATGGTCTATTAGAAATTATATTTTGCCTTTTTAAACTATGTTAACAAATATCAGTAACTACAACGGACTTACAAACCATGAGAGAGATACTGTTGGGTCTTAAAAACATAAAGTGCTAAATGTTTCCCTTAATACTGGTGCATCTCTACTGCAAACTAGGACAAGAAATGTTTCACTTTTGGTTCTTATAGGACTCCAATAAAGTGTCAATAAAGTTTCACCAGTTTTACATTGAAGCAGCACTTTGGAACATTAATACAGAACATGGTGATCCTTTTTGGCAAAAGAGATCTTAAAGCTGTTCAACAAAGCTGTGTGCAAAAGAAGAAAGCTAATAAATATTACAGAATGATGGTTAGTGAACATTTGCAGACGTTATTTCCCTAACCAGGGGCTACATGCTCTGTATTGCTTCCAAAGTATCAACACTACATGTGAGAGAGTAGTGTTAAATGAAGAATTATGTGCTTAACCAGAATGACACCAGGGTTCGAATGAAACCTCTTTCTTTCTTGTGCTAGACATTTTCTTGTTGACAACATTGCTTGTTCCTTAATAGGAAGGCCCTTCTACACTACATGTGTGCCAATGGAGGCTGGGTATGTTTCACAGCAAGTGGGGAAGGTGGTAAGAAAAACATTTTGCTGATCTAAATTATGTGACTGGATGATGAAAGAAATTCCTTCATCCAAACTTTGGATTGTTGAGAAGAGTGGTTTAATTTCCATAGCCACAGTTGTCTAATCTTATTTTCTAGATGTTTGGCTGGAAGGCAACACCATGTCCCCAACACCCATCTCTGTACCAGGCCTGACAAAGGGGAATTTTTGTCTCAGCAGGGCCTGCCCAAGCCCTTCAAATCATGTCTGGATGGATGTATTCAGCTATTACAGAGGTATGCACTGCATATCCCCACAGAGGGAAAGGCAATAGGCCTACAGGGACCATACTGCAGGTTAGACCAACTCAGAGAATTTTGGCCCAAAGGACAGAGTTATTCAACAGAGTATGCCAGAGGGGATCTAGAGGGCTATGCAAACTCAAGAATCTCCCACACAAGCAGAGTACAAAGGGAAAGAGTGTATGGCTAAATGTATTTGTTTCCCAAACACAGAGCAAAAGGCAGAGTAATGTCAACAGAACCCTGTGGCAGCTGACAGGCAACATCTTGGCGTTATGGGAGGTGTTCTGCTGGTGATGGCAGTCAAATAAACCAAACTGAAGAGCAGTTGAAGAGCATTTTACAAGTTTTCAGACTGTACATAAGGAGGCACTAAGAAAACCATTAGGAAAGTTCTATTGCTAACATTTAGCACCTCTACCAAGAAGACAGGCTTCTACCAACGAGATTACAGTAGAAATCAAAATGATTGTGTTCACATTTGCTGGATTGTGGAAACAATCATCCTGGGGAGCAAACTGATACTTAAACTACGCTACGCACTGGCAGCTACAGAAGTTGTTGGTATTTGTGTCTGTTCTGTCTGGAGGGTCTGAATTCTTCCACCTTCACGATACCAGCACTGCCCAATCGCTGTCTTCTCTTCCATACTGAAACACAGCAAAAATGCAGTTTAAGAATAAAAGTTAAAAGAAACAGCGCACAGTTATGACAAATACCTAGGTCTGTCCTCAGAATGATTCGTATCCACCACTGATAGTAGTTTACATTATTTCTTATGCCTTTACTTCTGCCTTTGATTTGAGCACAGTCTAAAGGTAGCTTAAAGCTTTAACCATATTCCAATAGGTAGACTAGGAAGGGGCAATACTGATAGAGAATAGTCCTGCTTCACTTCCATCAATATAATGCAGTTACTTCCTAAGGTCTGCTCACTAATTCTGCCCTAAGTAAGCCCTTGCTCAAGCTCCAATAAACAAACACATCTTGTTTTATTTCTTTTTATTTTCAAGGTGGCTTTTTATTACAACACTCTGATTGAATGTGAAATAAAACCATCATGAATACCACAAAGTACAATTAGAGAGAATTATAATCCAAAATAAAACAAGTCATCTTTCCATACACAAACCAACGAGATCATCAGACAGAAACAAAGCCAATTTACAGCATGGAGTTTTATCCTTCCAGGAAAGGACACAGTCCCAAGGCAGCACTTCTGATTGCTAAACTGGCTCCATGTTCTACAGCTCTGTCACCAGTCCTGTAAAGAATGCTCCAGAGAGACCCCAAAACACGTGCAGGGCTCAACAAAGTAAATAAAGCAGAGGTGGATGTGACTTGGGAGTCCTTTCCCTCATAGTGCTACATTTAGGGAGCTTAAAGACACTTTCAACCAAGAAATAAAGACTGATTTTAGAGGCTTCATATAGGCTGAAAAGATCACTTCATGATAATTTCTCCAGAGTGGATAAAAGGAAGTTCCACCAATCCAGGTGCTATGTCAGCAGGAGAGGAGATAAAGGGACAGGGAGAAGACAACAGCTCCAAATCAAGATGAACCAGAAAAAACACACTTCTAGATCCACAAAGGTCAGTGTGCTTCTGTTTTACTCTTTAATCCAGCAGGTAAAGACTCTAAATGACTTTCACATGTATCACATTTTCTTTTCGCTACTAATTGCTTCTCAGGGAAAAGGTGGCATCCCCATCTCCTCCAAAACAGAGAGCAGGCAAAGGCCAGGGGATTATTTGTAAATTTTGCTGGGTTTAAGTAGTAGTGTCATCTAATGCTCTCATGCTGACCAGAAACTGCAAGAGACCCGTACTTCGTCTGGGTTTCCACTTGACTACAGTTTGCACCTGTTTCAGGAACTAAAGAGGGAATGAAGGTGGGATACCACAATCAAAATATTTTCATTTCAGAAATAAAACAGGTTTAGCTTCCTTTTCTAATTCTGTCAGAGACTTTGTAACCTCAATCTTATCAATCCCATCTCCCTTCTACTGCCCACCACTGCCAGGTCCTGCTTTGTAAAAATTAACAAATTCATTCTCCTTCCTTGGTTGTTTTCCAGTAATCTACCCATTTAGACTGTGCAACTTTGAGAAAGATGGCGGGGTGACTAAATGTCTGTTCACTGCTGTCTTGATTGCAGTGTTTAAATATATTTTATATCATGTGGTGTAAGCAACATATCTTACTTTCTATCCATCCCTTCCAGATTGCATCTTAATCTATATTTTAAAGTGTATAGCAAGAGCTTTTTTATTCTGAAAGTATAGATGAAAACCCAAAGAAACACTTGAGTGGTATTTCAGTGAGTGTATTCCCAGAGTAAAGAATGTCATCCCTAAATCTTCTAACTCAAGCTCTTATAGAAGACAATTTACTATGACTAATTCATTCATAAACACACCATTATTTTATACAATGTAAGTTATTTAATCTGAAGTCTTTATCACCCTTTATTAATCAGAGTATCTACTCAGTGATAGAAAGGGAAATGTATATCACAGTGCTACTACTGTCCCTTTCAACTGGCATGAGAAATGGAATCAGTTCTGCCCATGAGTTTCTAATTTGTCACTCCAGCTCCAGTTCCACTGAACAGCTGTTCACATCCAAAGAAATCCTGTTGAACACAGCAGACTTGTGAAACAACAATAAGCAGCATGAAAACAGACTTGGAAAGACAATAATGAAGAGTATGAAAATGTTAAAAAAGCATGTACTGTACACAAGGGAATTGGTATAATAGTACTGGATATGGAGCCCTGCATCTCCTGGTCACAGGTTCACATGCAGGACTGTGGTGGTGCTGAGAATTTTTACTTTTTTACAAATGTCTGTTGTTCAGCGTGAAATGGATACATTGCCCTAGTTCAGGCAACAGCACAGAGACCATAGCTGTGTTTGGCTGTAATTTCCACTGAAGTTTATTCTTCAGAACTTGAAAACTCTTTGGAATAACAGCCTCAGACTGTCCCAATGATATGACAATGGTCCAGTGATACTGCAAAGAAATCCTTTTTTCCCTCCTTGTAGAAAACATAAAAGATCTTGGCGAAAGATCCTGAAATCTCCCCTGACATTTTAAGAAAATTAGATACTGCGTTTTGTGTGTTGCAGCACTGTTTTCTGTATGACATCCTGGGGTCCATTTGAATATAAGCCCAAGGAAGGCTTGGGACAAGAACTCAGAAGTAAATATATACATAATAGTCCAGAATTTACTTTTGGTATGTAACTAAGGCACACAGGGGATGTGCACAGCTGAAAGGTGAAAAGTCCATATGCATGGTTGTAAAAGTGAAAAGGCCAAAGAAAAATAATGTTTAGTAACAAGCCACACTTTTTTAGCCTCCTCCTGAGCCCAGGTTGGTGGTAGAAAACCAGACAAGAGGTAATGGGTAGAAACTGATGGACAGAAAGTTCCACCTGAATAGGAAAAGAACTTCTTTACTGTGGAAGTGACCACAGACTGGAGCAGATCGACCAGAAAGGTTGTGAAGTCTCCCTTACTGCAGAAGTACAAGAACTGTCTGAATGCAATTCTGTACAATGTGTCTAGGATTCCCCTGCCCCATCCTGTGATTCTGTGATCAGGGAGGGCATGGAGGAAGCCTCAGGGAGCAGGCTGAATAAATTTGTCTTAAGCCACTCACTATCTATTGGACAAGGGAGAAAGACAAATATCACAGGATGACTGTCAGGAAGTTAAAAATTTTAGTAGCAAATCTAGTATCTTCAGCCAAAAGGTAAGAATGTAGAACAGAAAGCATCAGACTTATTTTGACAAGACCAACTTCTATCCCCAAATCCCTCCCAGCATAAACTACACTAAATAAGGTAAATAAAAACAGACAACTAAAATAAGAAGGGCCATCCCTTGCTGATCATTGACTTTACCTGAAATGGTATTGGCTCCTATGCTCAGACATGGAGATAAAGCACAGATTCCAAATGGACTGTGGTACTTAGCAAATCACAGAGAAAGGAATTGTTTAAAGAATGAGAAGTGACTGTGTGATTGGACAGATGCTGAGAAACAGTGATCAGTTGGCTGTGTCCAGTGAGTGTTTACTGCTTTAACTACCTCTTTATTGATTAGCCTCTACTCATTTGTGATCGTGGTTAAGATATTTAATAATCCCATTTTTCCCCTTAAAAAGGAACCTATAACTACAGTATTAGATGTCACTAATAACAATATCTTGCAATTCCTATCCAGCTTCCAAGATGAAAAGGGAAAAACTATTACACTTCATCCTTATCATATGTACTCAGGGGAAAACCCAAGAAAATTGATACAATAATCACACCAAACAAAACAGTCTATATCATTATATAATGCTTCCTATAGCACCACTACCAAAAAGATTATTTTCCAATGATTTCAAAAGTTTGCCTTTTATTATTTAATCTGGTTATAGAAGAGGAAACACCTTACCTGGATATCACTCAGCTTATTCAGGAAACGAGTTGTTATCAGAGGCCCATTCTCCATAGTTGGAATGTGCAAATGCTGACATGGAATAAAGGAGCAGGAGAGGGGGGAGAGTGGGAGAGAAAGAGAAACATGTAATAATAGGCTTATATACATATGAATGCCTTATGGTTGCCAAGAATTTTAATAAATATTTATCACGCTACCTAGCCCTCCTTCCCAGTAGGCAAGGGTTGTTACAATGTGTGTTTTTTTTTTTAGAGGAGGGCACACTGAGCCAGTGAAAAATTAGATTAGTTGAACTATTATACTGTTTTTAAATAAAGGCTAATCTAAGCCTTCCAAAAGATCTGTCCAAAACAGAGGAAATATTGTACAGCCGAGAGTAGTAACATTAGACACAGGATTTCATTTCAAAGTATATAATGTAGAAATACAGCATTCGCAGAATTTATAACACAGAACCTGGATGTCTCTCATTTTATCTTAGCATCAGATAATAACAATACACTTATTCTAATTTATTAATTCAAGAAGTATCACCTAACAGACAACTACTCAACCTATCATATTTAATGGAACAAAGCACATCCCTATATGCAACTGCAATACTGCAGCCTTCTGAACTAACTTTGTGCTGGCCAAATAGCATCAAGTCAGCTTAAGAGCCTGAATGCTTGTAGAATTCCACCTGTGCAGGAGAAATCTCCCATATGGTGTATAGTAGGTGGAAGCAGCTGTGCAGCCTCCTGAAACAGCTCTTCCATCAGAGATGCAATGAGGGGTGAAGAACAGATAAACTTGAGAAGGAAACACTGCAGTGGCCCTGAAATTTGGTTCCCTGTGGAAGTCTTTCCTCATCTTTCCTAGGTGCCTTAGCTTTGGAAAAAATGTTAAATAAAAGAAATGTGGGAGAATGTATTTTTCTGTATTTGCAAACACAGGCTGAGAGGGTGGGAACTATTTTTTTTTTTTTCCTCTGGAATGGAAATTTTATGGTTTAAACTATGAAAAAAAAACCAAACCAAACCCAGAAGACAAGAGGGAAAGTTTCATTCTGACAACACACCAGTTACTCACTTAGGAAACAACATACTGACCCTGTTCATCTTTCCAGGAAGCACTCCTTTTCTACCTCCCTTGTTGTTTGCTTCAGCTACAATTACTTGTCATAAAATTCTGAAGAAAGAAGGAAGGAGGGAAAAAAAAAGAGACGTTTTCTCACCTTGCCCTTATATAAAATTTTAGAGATAGGACATACGACGCAAGCTGTTCCAGCACCAAACATCTCCTTTACTCTGTCCTCTTCCAAGGCAGTTGTCAGATCACTCATGGTGATGTATCGCTCAGACACTTTGAATTCTCCCTGCGCAAGAAGAATCAACCATAAAAATTGTAAAAAGTTTAAAAGTATTTGTATCTTGGTTTTTCATGTTGAAACATCTTTAATAGAACTATTAGCCTAGTGGGAATCAGTCAGGTCTTGGCTCTGATCTTGTTATCTTTTCAAACCACCCAGTATCAATCAATGAAGCCAATGGTTTGCCAGACACAGTGATTAAGTGACATTTCCCTCTGCTTTAGCACAGAATATCAGTATCACATTAGGGCGTAACACATAATAATTTGTCATTTGTTATGTGACACAGGATCTGACCACTCATGGTCTTTAACATGCTTGAGTTTGTACAAGAATTACTCAATTATATGAAGTGAGCCTTTGCATCACACTCTCAGACAATTCCTAAGCAAAATGCATTCTGTTAATTCCACCTGCAAGGCCAACTAGATGTGATTTTTGTTTTTTTTTCATCCCTAGTGAAATTTCTCACTGTAGCCTGCACATAGCTTTCCTATACAAAAATTAACTGTGCTGTAGGTATGAGTAAAGCAATTCCCACTGGACAGTCTTAACACTGGAATTGTTTTACCTTCTACAACTGTTGAATAATGCATAGCAACTGACTGAGGGGATGTGTTTAAAAGAAATAAATAAACATCAAACTCTGAAATTTTCATTTATAGGAACATTACTGTCCTATCAAGCCAAACTACATCTTAGCCCCCTTTTATATGCAAGCTTTTTGACATGAAACAGAGATGCTTATGATAGCAAAAAACCCAATTAGCTCTGAATAACATAGTATTTGGGAGAGAGGCAGGGGACACCACGTAAGCAGAGCTTCAGACAGGTTAGAGAATGGACATCAGGAAGAAAAGAACAGCCTCTGTGAGAGTAGATTATTTAAGAGGACTAAGGTGAGAACCTGGTATCTCAAAAAAAAAAAAAAAAAGAAAAGTCCTATCAACTGGAAATGTCTGTCTGTGTTGTAAAGGAGATGGGGCTGAGAAGTGTGCATGCATATCTGCACTTGGGGAGTACCAGTACAAACAAAGATATATAAAAGCTCAGGGCAGCTCATCAAAGACACTCATGCACCACAAAATACATGCCCAGCACTCTTCACTGCAAGTTAGGTATAAGTGATGTAACTATGAACTCTGTTTCAGGAAGTCTTTCAGATAAAGGTGGTTGGAAGCTGAATTATGACCAGGGAGATAGTATCACACGTGCCTGTATTATTCCTGTTGTTCTGCCAGAAATGTAAGTCTGGCCCAATCCAGGAGATGATACTGGACTTGATGAGCCTTTATTTATACCCAAGATGCAGTAAAACCTTTGACAGGCAGAGTGAGCAGTTCGCTGCATTTCAAAATATGAGGTAGTCCCAAGTGTCCAAATAAGTTCTTGGATGGCTACAGTACAGAACAGGAACTGGAAGCAGACAGATGACTTCAAGTCTGTGGCTAGCTAGGCTGCATGCTAGTTAGTGGAAACAAGGCTGGAAGCATGAGAACTAAATGGAGAAACACTGTGCTGATGGCTGAAGTATAGCTGTGGTCATGCATGGTAATTCTTTGTTTCTTTGCTTTAAGTTTTTAGTATCAGTGGATTTAATGAGACTTTTTTATGTTAAATACTACATGGAGCTACTTTAACAAGCTTAGTATTGTTCTGTGTGACAGATGTGGGTATTCTGAGGATGGTGCTGGGAATCTATGAATTAGCATGCCCTTAGTTCACATTTAGGTTAAGGGATTGAGTGCACTCTCAGCAGGTTTGTCAGCAACACCAAGCTGTGTGGTGCAGTTGACAAGCCAGAGGGAAGGGATGCCATCCAGAGGGACCTTGAAAGTAGTTTCAGATAGGTTGGATATGACTCTGAGCAATTTGATCCAGTTGAAGATGTTCCTACTTATTGCAGGGAGGTTGGATTAGAAGCCTTTAAATGTACTTTTCAAGGCCAGATTGGATGGGGCTCTGAACAACCTGGTCTAGTGGAAGGTGTCCTTGCCCATGGCAGGAGAGTTGGAGCAAGATGATCTTTAAGGTCTCTTTTAACCAGGTCATTCTATGATTGTGTGAACCCAGATTATTCTGTGATTCCATGATTTAACTAGATCAGGTGAACTTTAGGATACTGAGCACCAGAAATGTTTACTTCTGTTGCTATTGTAGTATGTTATTTGAAACCATTACTGTCAAGGCCAAAACACTCACCCAATTGCGTGCCAGATCCAAGATGCTTTGCCTTGTGACTCCTGGAAGGATGATGCCATCTAAAGGTGGGGTTGCCAGTTCATTTTCTGTCAAACACAAAAGAAACAGAAACACTAGTTAAAAAAACAACCAAAGTAACAAAAAAAAAAAAAAAAAAAAAAAAAATTACTGATACTGCACCAAACATGTGGATCACTTCAAACTCAGTATATTCCATAATTCTGTGGTATCAGAAACATTCCCTACCCAGTAAGATGCAGCTTTTATCAGAGTTCATTAAGAAGACAAATTATAGAAACTCCATTCAAATAAACAGTTGTTGAATGTTTGGAACCTTCTGAGTATACTTCAGTGGGTGGGGAAAAACATATTTCAAACATTAATATATGCATGGCTAGTGCCTAGTAGCAGGTTTTATTCCTCAATGCATTATGAGTTCACTGTATAACTACTGGAAACCATCAAATGGTTCTGTCTTCAAATTCAGAAGAGAGAGGCAGATGGAAAGCCACACCTACTAATCCCAGGGCAGATCATGACTTTCCCTTAACTGCTTCACTTACTTTAGGAATATGGGCTTTAGTATACCTACACAATGTGAAACATTTACCAAAGATTTTGAGGTCCATTTACTAAGTCAGTAAAGCAGTGGAAACCTTGCCAAACCTCCTTGAAAGGAGACTTCCTTAATGATCTTTTCTCCCCCCTAATTTTCTCTTTACACAATTAGAGCAGTTCTAAGACACAATAACAGTTCAAGTTCTTCAGTTTGGTTGATTTGTTAGCTTGTATTTCTTGTTTGCTCTTGGAAAACAGCATTAGATAAATATTCATTTAACATAACTAATGAAATGGTAGAGAAATGGTAATCCACACTCAGTAAATAATCCATACTTGAGTTACAACACAAGTCTGTGTGTAGACTTTGTTCTTCCATCTGATCTTTGATACAAATTAGTTATTTTATTCATTTTAAACTATCACTGTCATTTTAAACTGAGTTTAACATTTTAACATTTCAACATTTGAGTATAATTTCAACAAATGAGTATAATTATTTTAAATGAGTATACTTGGTGGCTTCTGTTATCAGAGAATACTGATCATTTACTCTTTTCAGACAGAGACTTTTAAGACAGTCTCAAATTTGCACTCAGACATGACATCCACAATCTTTCACTAATAGTCTTTGCATGTTTTCCTACCCATTTTTTTTCCTTAATGATAATCCACTTTCTTTCTTGACCTTATAAGAATACTACTCTTCTCATTAAATCCACAAACCATTAAGCTTTTTGCTTATATTTTACATAGGTCACATAAAAGAACAAAATATGTATCTTGATGATATTATGTCCCCATCTCCCTGACCACAAAAAGATCCATGAATCCAGTTTGAACCCCTCTCAAAGGAGAAGCTGTCCTTAAAACATTTCTAAAAGTGCTGTGAAAAGTTACAGGTGGGTAGAAGGGAGAAACATGGTATTTGTCCTTGGTCTGAGAGAGCAGGTTGAGCTCAGCTGCTCTGTTTTCAGCACTTCAGTAGATAATTGTGTGTACAAACACTGTCTGCCAGCCAGAGCATACACAGCTCCAGACTGACTACAGCAAGTGCTCTCCCCACTCTGCAAGAGAGGACATTGTGATGAGATAGGGGAAATGAAGGTTAATTAAATAGAATTGGTCATTGAATCTGCCACTCACAGTCCATTCCTCAGGAAACACCTGTTACTTTTTAATGTAGCCAGCCCTGGACTTACTCATTTGAACTAGAAGTTTCTTCCGTCTGTGCTTCCATGTTCATTTTATGAGGACACATACACATGTAAGTAATAGATGTGAACTGCCATGCCAAAATGTATAGAAAAGCTGCCCTAGAACAGGCTATACGTACTGCTCTGGTCTGACTCGCCCACAGTGCCATTCCCTAATCTATTCCAGGCTCTTAGGCACAGCAGTGATCTCTTCATTCTCATACAGTCAAGAATAGCAGTTTTCATTTCTTGGAGTCTATACAGCACCACTCCTAATTGTGATACATGTCTGACCCTAAGTCTAGTACAACTACCAAAAGAAGAGGACTTGAAAACTTTCATGAGCCACAGTTTCACCTAATTCTGAATACTGAAAACATGATGTCCTGCATTTCAGACCTAGTCACATACAAGTGCACTCCTTTCTTCAACAGGAAATTTCAAATACTGTGGACTTTGATATCAAAGATTGTCACTACTCTTCTCTGTTTGGTGATGTTGCCACAGATCTTGTCCAGGACCTGTTTAAGCTCAGTAACATGTATTAATTGATTTGAGCTAGTTTGAAAAGGTGCCAGGCCAGACCAGCCACCAAGCAGCACTGAGCAGACAGGACATGGAAGTCTCAGAATGTTTCAAACAGCCTGCTCTGTAGAATTTTGTCAAGTATACATATGATGCCTACCAGCCTGGGGCCACCCAGGGAACATCTGCTCCCCTGGTATCCGGCAGAGATGATAATGCTATTCAACACGGCATGCCAAAAGCTCATCCTCTCTGTGAATTGATGCCAAACCAGGCTCCACATGACTTCAGTTTGTCCATCTCCCAAAAACCAGACAGCGAGCTCACAGACTCCATTTGCCTTCTGAATTATTTTGACTGGCTGGGAGCCTTAAAATGTGTAGTTGCAAAAAGGTGGGGAAAGACACGTGAAGGAAAATGTCAGAGCTTCTCTTCAGTTGACTCCAGTTATTGTTATATTGTTACAGCAGTAGCACTGTCAGCCCAGTGCTCCATGAAACCAGACACAGTATAGGTTTGGAATCCCACCAGTGTGTTGAAAGGGATTTTTAAATTGAGGTCTCACACATTACACACCTTCAATTTTTACACAACTGTAGTTATCAGCATATAGCAGATAAGATTACAAACATGGGATGCCTTTAGTACTCATCACATTATAACAATGCTGAGAAATTCACCTAAATATATTTTACCAAAATGATAACAAATTCCTACTGAACTTCAGGGTCAAGGAGAACCCAGGAAACCCTGTTTTCCCTGTTATTAACAGCTGACTTCCTCTGCCACTTTGTTCTGGACCTTTCTATTTCTTCCTCCTTATTCCCCATCAGACTTTTCTTCTACTCTTCCCTCATGCAATCACTCTCTGTATCTCTGTCAATTTGCTTTGCTTAGTTACTTCTTCCTCCTTTCCTTTGTCTGCCATCTCATTCATTTGCTGCACTTCGCCCCATGCTATTGCTATGGCTTTCTGTTAGAGCAGAGGGTACAATCTTTATTTTCTTGTAATCTTCTTGTACAAGATACTTCTACAGCACAAATAATCTTCCAACTAGAGAACACTAAGCAAACTTAGCTGAAATTTTACCTGTTTCAGAAAATCTTTTAACATATTTATTTTTTAATTTATGAAATTTTGAAGTGGGTACTATTATCACCATTTTCACACCAACACTATTAAGTAATGCCTCAATGCTATTCAAAATGTCTTAACATTAAACCTATAAGTGGAGCCCAAGGGATTTCAAATAATTCTGAATAAACTGAATTTTGCAAAAGTGCACATAGATTTCATAGGTAGCCACCTTCAGGCTGGACATAGGTTTAAATTTTAAGGTGTTCCATAAAGCCAAGCCTAGGCAGAAGAACTGACACTGTGACAGTAAATGAGCTTCAGTGTCAACAGTTTCTTGGAATAATTAGGTGCTCAGAAGAGGCAGGTATAAGGGACTGTAGGGCAACCAGATTTTTCACTTAATGAACTTAAACTGGAAATAGGATTTGATGAATGAAATGTCACATTTCTGTATTTATACAACAGTAGATATCCAGATATGGTGATATTATAAGCCTCTGCCAGAGCAGCAGTGGAATACAAGAACAGCATAGAGCATATCATGTTATTTTACCAAAAACTGTGTGGTTTCACCCCTTACTTGTTGTTGCAAAATAAAACATTTTTTTCAGGATAACAGGTCATGTTTAGTCAAAGGCTGTATCTGAAAATATACAGCAAAGGCTTGCAAGAAAAGCCTCCTCCCATTGGAAGCATGGCTGTCCTCCAGTCTAGGCTTCACTGGGATGGGTCTCTGATTGGTTATATGAAGTTACAGTAAAATCAAAAGTGAGCAATTCAGATCTATAGAAGACCCTGTGAGACTGTAGGCAGCTAGGAATAAACAAGTCACAGCTGCTTGGAGGAGTAGCTACTCCCAAGAGGTTTCTCATGGGAGCTCCTCAGGTTTCTCACAGCACACTGGAGAGGTTCTTGAAAACATCTAGGCTAAGTTCTCCAAAACATGGGACTTCTGAGATATGGTTCCTAACAAACTGAAGTTTCTAGCGTGGTGATGTGTAACTCTTTTTAGCCAAGAAGCAGTAGTTCTAACCCTGAATAAACTGTGTGCTATGTGTAATAAAATATCTTCACTATGAATCTCATAGATTTGTAGCGTGAAGTCCAGTTCCTCCGCCGTTTATTTTTTGTTTACTTTAGTTATAAACCAAGGAGAGCAGTTCCGGCTACTCAGCAGTGAACTCAGAACACGCAAAGAAAGGCATTTTCCTTTCGACGATGATGTGCAATTTCTGCCTCACTTTGTTGGATCTCTCCCTCTCAACTGCAACATTTGCATAACAAAACCAAACCACAGACTAAGTAAGTGCCCTTTGTGAAGTGACAGAACACAATGACAAGCACTTTCTAAACTCCAGTGCAATGCCATAGGCAGGTATGTGATGACAGACACTGGCAGAGGGAGCGATTCTCGGCGGAAAATTCCCTAAATAAAGCATGACTCAACACACTGGGAGACAGCAAAGTGCTCCAGTGAGATTAACACGGTGTCCTGTGAGATGGCAGGTTTGCCAGCACACAGCCTGCTTGGGTGGCATGAATTACAAGTTGTTTGCTACGGCCACCTCACAATAGTACCATTCACTAGTGCACTGGTAACACAGTGATTGGCAGATCTTTGGAACGGTACCATGCTGCAGCTGGATAATTCCAGCATATTCCTGGTTTAAGCACAATGAGAACATTGAATTCTAATTATGTCCTTGCTTCAGTGTCCTTTCCCTGGGCAGAACAAGCCAAAATCTAGTTTCATGTCTCTCTAGCAAAGTTGCACAAGGGATAAATTTGGCCATCTAGCTACACTGACAAATCTACTGCTGCTATAACTACAAGAAAATGTTTAATATTTATTGTTTCACTCACAAAACTTTATGGACTCATTCAACACTGAGAGGGTATCATACCCCTTCTTAAAAAAAGTGGTAAAGATTTTGCAGAAACACAAGCAATGAAACCACAGGAGGAAGTCAGATAGCAGCATCCCCATTACCCTACACTGTCCAAGGCACACTGCTGTCCCTACAGAATGTTGCCTGTACTGTGCAGCTGAGCATTGTCAGAAAAAATGCAATTTTCGAGGATATCCATGGCACTACAATGACATCTGAGTCTGAACTCTGCATCTGCTGCCAGGCAAATATTCAGTAATGCTTCATATTCATGGAGGACCAGCTTTCATGGAAGTCAGGAGGTATCTTTTTATTTACTTGCCTGTACATTGGCTCAGTCCTGTACAAGAGTCATATAGTCTTCAAAACCAGTTATCAGGTGCAGCTGACATTCTCAAGCACTGAATACTTGTTTTTGAGATGTTTAAATAGTTGGCTGCTCATTAACTAGACAGTTTTCTAATCAGCATGTATATGGCTCACAGATGACTGTGGGTACAAAGAGGCAGAAATAGCTTCAAGAATGATGACATGTCTTGAAAGCATCATTTGAGCATTAGTGATATAGAACGCTGACTGACATGTTTCTCTCTGTCACCAGTGGACAGAACTCCAAATTATTCAAAGAAAGAGCATTTCTTCATCAATTGGATGCTGAAATACCTTTGGGTATGCTTTGGGAACATAGCACTTGCCCAAAAGTGATGATGGGAGCCGCTCATGTTCACAGCCACAGAGTCAGAAGAGGTGCAGAGCCATAAGCTGGTCTTTTAGCACCTCTGCATTGTTTCTAAGACAACACCTCCTTGGAGATCAACCTGCTAAAGCTGACACCAAGCCTGATGTGTGACTTTATATATGGGTAGACTCTGCCCTTCTGAGCACATGGACTGACCCAGCAGTTTGGTATGTTATCAGCAGGCAGCATTCACAGCTGCTCCAGAACCTCCTTTTTCACCGTGATATAACTAATAGTCACCTACTAGTTTTCAGAAGGGAATAGTAATTTCCTTTGTTAAATCATCTTCATTTAAAACTTCATGATCTGCACACTAGCTATTGTGTGGGTTATGGCCCCAGCTGTGTACTCTGCTAAAGTTTTCATGCTTTATGTTACTATACCTCCATCTTCATTTATCCAGTAGAGAAACAGATTCATTGTTCCAACTTCAGTTATTTGATGATCTTCTCCATAGAGCCACAAAACCTGCTGGCAGCCAAATTCCAGGGCTTCTTGCTGGGCATAAATAGCAGAACCATAATTCCTTCAGAAATAAAAAGAAAGAGCAAAGAGTTATGACTATCTTGTTGGGTATCTTCTCATTTTTAAGCATGATTTTGTGCACATTTACCTTATGACCAAGTGCTCTGCACAGTCACTGCTTGTCCCTGGGATATTTTCTTTGGAAGCACTCTACCAGTATTTTATTAGATCATTTGTATCTATAACCCAAAAACTTTGAAGGGCTGAACAGAATCAACAGCTCAAACATATCCATCCAAATTGTCTTAAAAATACCTCTTGCTTCATATTCTGGACATTCTAATGACTGCAATTAAACACCTTAGGAAAGTATTTATTTAGCAGTTGGCATCCTGGAAAGAGAACAACAATTCCTGTCCAGCTCATGGCTTAAAAAAAACCCCACAAAACAACAAACAACAAAAAATCATGTACCTCATCTGTTATATATCAGATTAACAGATGAGTAATACATGTCAGATGAACCTCTTGAAGCACAAATATCAGCAGAGGTGAGTTATTTCTTTTCTAATAAAAGACATTCACAGAACTAGTATCCTCAGGAGCTGCAAATGGGTGTGATGAATTCCATATACTTGAGGAGTGACTGTTTTCCTAAAATGTTGCCTACAGATTGAGCCCAACTGAATAATACCTATTTGCTCTCTAGCTGCTTTGAGGGGAAAAAAAAACATTCACTTGCGAAGTTCAATAACCATCAAGACCCAAAGTCAGCAGGTCCAAAATGCTGACCACACCGGAGTCAAGTTCTTGCCCTGGGCATAAATCAAGTCAGTAGGGACTCCAGACTAATCCTTATTTTTCACAGCTGATGTATGAAGCAGGCACAGGAAACAATGTATTTCTAAAAATTGGCAAAAACTCATGAACACCAGATTGAGCAAAGGAAACCTGTTTTCTTGCACTCTGATTATTTCACAAGCTCAGCTGAGCAGCAATTGACAGCTACTGGATTTCTGCCAAGCAAAGAAACTCCCAGGTAGGGACAATACCAAGGATGCATAATTGAGTGACCTATTTAGCCACCTCCGAGTTGCTTGCTCCAGTCAAGTTCTAAGCAGCTTCACTCTACAGGTCAAGTACTTGGGCACTAACAATTATGTTTCTATTTAACTAGTGCTTAGGCCTAGTTCAGCAGAAAACTGCCAGACTAAAGTCAATGCAGATAATTGTCTCTTCTTTCCCTTAAACCCCCAAACTCCCCCAGCTAACTGCAGATGGCCTGTTGGGACAGCCTGCCAAGGAAGGAGGTCAGCAGCCAGTGCTGCTCCCTGCCCAGTTGGCAGCAGGCTGCTGTGCGGAATGATGCTTCACAGAGGTGATGTCTTCAGTGTCAACTGCAGCAAGGGGAAGAGCCAAAGCATTACATGGACACCTTCCAGGTCCAGTTCCCTAGGCTGAGATGCTGCAAAAAATCAACTTGGCTGTAATATTCAAACAAAAATGAGCAACTGAATTATATACATAATATTTCAAAGTACAATTTTGAAATCTTCCTTATAGTACATCGTTTGTTTAACTGCTGCATTTAATGTCTCTACTTCTGCTAGGTGAGACACTTTATTAAAAACCCAGTCTGGTTTGTGAGCTATGCAGAAAATGCAGAATCATGTTTTCTTACCCTCCCACTTTGCAGTCCCCTGTTCCTCCTTTCCAGGCTCTTACATATTTTGGATCCGCCCATAAGGATATTGGATTAAAGGTTCCACTTGCAAAGTAAGGGCCCACAGGGCTCAGTATGACATACAGTAGGGCTTTAGTCGGCTTCTTCACTCCAAGGGAAGGCTAAAAATAAGGAAAGTAAACAAATCAAAAGTTACTGGTATACTTCAAACATCAGGTGCTTTTGAAACCCTACTTTCAGTGGAACTGCAGCACGAGTGCTTTTATCAGGACAATGCAAAGTGCTGCAATGAAGAGAAAATATTTATGTAACTTCCCCCCTAACCAAGAAACATAACAACTCTGATTTTATATACTGTCACCATTCACTTAAAGGCATTCCATTTACCTATATATTATTCTCATTTTTTCAGAGAGTTCCAACCTTTTCAGAATTCAGAAATTAGCTTAACATGGTACTATATAATTACATGAATTAATCTTAGCAGAAGCCTGAAAGGCCCCCTGGAGGAAGGAGGGGCAAGGACCACTGTTAGCAATAACAACAGTGGAGAAACCATTGTCAGCAGCATTACTGAAGAGAATTAGCCAGTGCCACTAGAACTGGCATTGGTAGAGTTGAATGCTGGTGTTGTGAATGGCTGTGTGACAGATAAAATCATTTTCCTGCTGGAAATAATTCACACAACGGCACAGGAAATAATCTGGAATGTATCACATTTTTTCACCCTCTCTGAGGAGCTTCCCATACTGCAAGCCATCTCCATCAATACTTGAAGGTGGTAAAATTTGGCACTGGCCCAAGTCAAAGTCTAAAGCCTGTGGTAGGAGACTCTGCTTAACTGCATGATTCTGTAAACCTTGGGACTGACAACAGAATCACAAAAAGGTACATCTGGAGGTAATTTTGTCAAACCCTCCTGCTCAAGCAGGGCTACACACAGCTGGCTGCCTGTGATTCTTGAGATCTTCTATACAACTGAATGGGTTACTATTTTCTCTCCACTCAGAGAAACCAGTCTTGTAAAAAGAACAAGGTCATTCTTAGATTTCTAAGATTAGGTATCCATTGAAAAAAAAGTTCCTGAACTTACATCTTTAGGACCAGAGCAAAAGAAACCATTCTTCTGTCTGAAAATCTGCAACTATTTTACAAGTATTAAATTAATGGAATCCTAGAACACATGTGAAATGTATAATGGTAATGTAATATAACTACTTAGAGATGTGGATATTGGTAAAGAGTAACCTGCCTAGTTTGGAACCCTACATTCTTTAGCTTCCTTGTCCTAGGCTTTACCATTATAAGTTTCTCTCTTACTACTGCTAAAACAAAAAAATCCCACCCACAAAGTTTTCATTAAAATAAACTCTCTGTTTCTAATTCCTATCAATACTGTAGGCTTGATTCACACCCACATGAACCTCAGAGGGTACATACTAATACCTAATTGCTCAGGAGCCTCTTACAAGGCCACGGTTATCTGGGTTCAATTATAAATTGACACAAGAATTTGTTCTTAATTCTGTTAAAAGTGTCTCTCAGAAGAGCCATCTTAATTTACTGGGTAGAATCCTCTGAAATCTCCTTTCTGTTCCCTCACATTTTCTCCAGACTATTAGGATTTTGAAGGCATACATTACCACATCACAAATAACTATCCTTTCAGTGCAAGCCATAAGTTAATGTAAATTTTTCTGCTGCATCTCTGAGTAGTCAATCCAAGTTTACTTTCTGTGCTCTGAACCAATGTGCCCACTAAGTGGCAGTGTGGTCAACATTAAATTCGTTCAGTAGCGCTACAGGTGAGGAACTCAAAAGTAAAAACATAAAACCAACCTGCCCCCAAACTGTAATCCTGTCATCTACTGACTCCTACATAATTCCCTTTATAAATGGAGGCTTTTGTCTCATACCTAAATACAAAGAAATTGAGAGGGGAAAGAAAGTGTTTCACACCTCGGTTCCAATTAAGGTAGGACGGATATAGAGGCTGGCAGTGGTGGAGTACGGGACCCACTCCTTCTCCACCTCCACAAGCTTCCGGATGCACTCTAACAGCTCATTCTGGTCAAAAGACTGGGAAGAAAAAGCAAAAGGAGAAAAATAAATGGAGAAATACAGCTGGAACACCGTGTGGTCTTTACAGATCCTCGTTGTACAAGAACACTTCATCAGCTAATGTAACAGTGACAGCCCGTAGAGGTTCACAGGACGTATACACATCATCTTCCTTTTGCTCATTCTTTACAGAATTAAAAATTTCATGGTCTTGGCCACTGTGCCTCTTTGTACAGTATCCTGAATGCCTTCCTGTGGTCTAAAGTACCCTCATGAGATAGTAAAAAGGAACCATAGACCCTTCTTGCCTCCAAGAGAACTCCCTGTACATCCAACATCTTCACTTTGGCATGCAGCAAGCTATGGCACCACCTGTTCTGCACAGGAGTACTTTGGGTCACAACTCCAAGGGGCCAGCAACTCTCCCAGTTCTACAAAGTTTCCAAGTTCTTACAGTAATAAAGCTAATAAGCCTGGGAGGAAAGTCACTGGCCAAGATACAACTGCTAAAAGCACTGTAAAGTTGCTGGCATGGTGAAAAATGAAGACACTCAGAGGCTGAAAAACTTAACTGAAGTGCAAAGAAGAAAAGGAAGAACATCAGTGCCAGAATAGATTAATCAGCTATCTGCATGCAAATACCTGCACCATTCCTCTGAAATAGACTGAGTATATCTGAGGCAGCAGGGAGACAACAAAGAAAGCATAACATTGTTCTGAGTTTTAAAAAAAAAAAAGGGGGCATTTTAAATGCCTTCCTTCACCGAATAAGATCTGTTAACAAAGTTAACTGAACTATCGAAGAGTTAGGAGTGTTCGATAAATGCTACACTACTGAAGAGTTTCAGAGGTTTGCACTCTGAAAATGAAAGTATGCTCTGGGCTAAGGAGAGTCAGATGCCTTGGCTACGTACGGGCAGAGTCGTTCGCCTTGCTGACCGTGCCATCCTGTCCATGTTGAGTGTTGGCCGGAACAAGCGGATTTTGCCATCCACTCCTCGATAGGCCTTCATTCCTTCAAATAACTACCAAGCCAAAAAAAAAAGGAGGGAAAAGAGAACAAATAATGATTGAGACATGTCATCCCACGATATGCAAATGCAGAACACACCCTTTGGAAATGAAAGAACTTCACTTTCCTGCTCACAATACTCAAAGCATGAATGCTAACTAGTGAATCCTGGCAATACACTCATGTGAGATAGGGTTATGAAGTCTGTATTATGAAGATGACCTACCTATACTACCTTCTTCTGTCAGGGAATTTAATGATAATATTTTTATTTTTTTCATCATTTGGATACAGCAATTAAAATTTGTAGCATGTGTTTGACTTAACTATTCACATCCTGAATTATACATTCAACTGAGGCAAAAGACTATTCTCCCTTACATAAAGGACCTATAACATTATATTATTTATATGTCAATATAAATAATATTGTCAATATAAATAATATTTACATAGGGCTCTGTCCAAAACACATTTTTAGTAGGAAGCATAAGATAAAGTAATTAAGAGAACTCTGTTAAAGTTCTTGTTGTAGTTGTAGCAAGGTCTTAGTCACTTATTTCCCTATATATCCCCAGGCTGCGGAAGGGGGTTTAGCCTGCTTGAGAGACAGATGCATCAGCCTTACACTAGAGGAAAAATGCATGAAAATATTTTCCTTACATACTTTATAGGAAACTTAAATTAAACTTAATTATCCCATCAAACTGCAAAATCCAGATGACTGGTGTTGACAAACATTTACCAGAAACCCCTATACCATCAGTGTCCTCCCACAGAATGCCCTACAGCATCTCCTAACCACAGCAAAGACCATATGCCCACAAAATACCCACAGCTGTTTTCAGCTACAGATTGATAATTTCTGGTTATACTTATAGATAGAAAACACATGTATTATATAAGTTCACACTAATATATACATATATATGCACATATTATTTAGATTAAGTATTAAAGGCTCACTTATAGACAAGAGTTCAGATTTTTAGAATCTGTTTTCTAAAGCACTTCCTTGTATGTTAAATTTCAGTAGAAGTTCTATGAATTTAACTGCATCACTGCTGTCAGTCTCCTCAGACTTCTGCTCCTCTGACAAAAAAAGTGGCTGGAACTACATCCCATGTGGTTGGAAGTCTACACATGCAGCTTTTGTATTTGATAAAGACATCCTGTATTTATGCAAGTGATGTAGTAGAATACTCCAGGTTTCACTATCATTACTTCCATATTATCTTCCCACAAGGATCAGTGAAATGCAATGTTTTGAACTCTTTTGTGCAGTCCCATGGCAGAGTTAGGTCCTTCCACATGACAAATTTTAATTGGGATGTAACTGGGTTGCAGGAATCCCAGCAATTTTCCTTCAGGCTGTGTGCCAGCTATGCAGCAGAACCAGAATTAGAACCCAGAACTTTTTACTTTCAAAATTTATCTTATTCCTGTGGCAATGCCAACCTTATTAAAAGCTTTGCAGGTAGTTTTGAAAAATAAATTGTTCCTAGGGTAAACACTGTAGCTATAAAAATAAAAAAAGGTATCTTTAATAAAGGATGGCATAGCTGGTGATATGGATGATACTTTGATATGATTTTTATTGGGCCAGTTACTAACTAATACCACATTTCTGGAATGCTACTTTCTTGCCAAAAACCACTTCTTTCCCCCCCACCACCCTTCTCCCAAACACATTCACAGAACTTTTAATGAGAGGGAAAAGGGAGGAATGTCACTACTAAAATCTGATCAATGGTTTGAGAGAAGTAAGAATCACATCATTACTGAAACACAAAGCCTTCTCAAGACGTTAAATCTTTTTCTTCAAAAAGAAATACTTTTAACCTTCCAGAGATGAGTAAAACCTTTCACTCATTAAAAAGGGAGATAGTAATGTGTTCCAGAAATGCTCAACTTCAATAAAAGCAACTGTTGTGATTGCTTGATGGTTGGTTGCTACAATGGTGTGAAAACAGTATTATCTGACATCTGTACATCACAGGAGCTGGATCTGGAGCTCAGCAGATCCAGATTAACACACTGCATCATGGAGGGCAAGGAGGAAGGGGAGGGAATGCCAAATTCATCACTTTTTATTATACCCACTGTGTATTCATTGAGCCACAGCAATGACACCAGATTCTCCTCTTTCTGTCCTCTTGGCTAGAGGAAACGTGATGCAATAAGGGTAAAAGAATAAAAAAAAAAAAAAAATGGAAAAAAAAATAAGAGCATATTCATATTAGCAATGATTTCAGACCGGGCCAGAGGCCAAGCATTAAAGCAATATGGTACTAAGAGTGAAATATAGATCTGGGACTCCAGCGTGGTTTCTTACTTCTCAGGCAGATCAAGAGCTACAGCCTCAGACACAGGACCCTGTTGTAATTCACATAGGCCCTTTGGAGGATTGGTGACTAGATGGGGAAAAAGTCAGTAAACACAAAAAAAACCAAAACCAGTGAATGCAAGAGCTGAGGGACAAGCAGGGAAAAGCTTGATCCTTCCCTAGTACTAGTGGTTAAAATAAAAAAATTAAATTAAAAAAAAAAAATAAATAAAAGAAGCATAAGCAACTCCACACACTTCAGTGGAGACACTCCCACCTACCCAGAAGTGGGAGGAGAAGTGGGCTTCCATTCAGGATATGAGCCCTACAGAGACTCCCACACTGGTGTGAGTGCAGCCAAAGCTGCTCCGGAGACACAAAGGACAGCTTTAGACAGTAAGCAGCTGAGTACAGAAACTGTGAACCACGCTGGCTTCCGACTTAACATTTCACTTTCCAAAGTTCCTTGCTGAATACTCTCTGCTTAAATACACTCACATATGCTGAATGCATCTGAGCTCTCTGGACTTGTTCAGGCTTCAAACAAGCACCTGTATAGTCAGTCCTGCAATCCAAGTTACCAACCATGAAAACAGCTTAAAATAACTTTCACAAAGCACATGGTTATTCCCCAATTTAAAGATGGTCTTGGAATCTCACATGGTCTAATTCAATCCTTCATCAAGTTACATCAGACACAGTAACTGGCCCTATCCTCTGTCAGTAACCCAGAACACTTTTTCAAATGAATTTCTCACCACACAAGAAAGGGCTCCCTTTAGCCAGGCCAGAATGTTAAGTGAGCTGGAATTCACAGGCCAGAGCTGCTTCTCAGTTATACTAACACAAACATAACCTTGTTGCAAGTAATGCCATTATCCTGGAAGGACATCAGTTAACAAAACAAAATGTAACTCCATACTAATAAACTTAAGGCAGTCCTTGTATTACAAAGCTGTGGCTTCAAGAGCTAATAAAACAAAATAGTGGTTTCCAAATCAATTCACTACTCACTTCTATAGCATAATGCAGGGATGAGGAAGCTGGATGCAATGAAAGGTTCTCCAGTGGCTTAATATAGGGTTTCTCCCATCCTGTAGCCAAGGACCATTCAATTGTCAGCATATTATCAGTGAACACAGTTCCAAATACCAAACCATTGGGGTCTGGTTTTTCCTTGAAAGTCGTAGCTGGGGTGATAATCAAGTCAGAAGCCTGAAGGAACATGGAGACAAAAATGAAGTGTGTCAAAATAATTAAGTCAGACTGATTTAAAAATAATTCTGCATCAGTGAACAGGGACAAACTTTGATATTTTCTCTGTAGGAACATTGAATGACATAATGGTTAAGGGCAGCTAACCTCTAAGTAGCTAGCAAAGTATTCATACTGTCCACACACACATAAACACAGTGCTGTTATACAAGAAGTAGAGTATTTTGAAACGGTTAAGCTGAGGAAACAGTACAAGGTGTAAACCCAGAAAATTAGCAGATGAAAATCTCTTGGACACTCAGGTTAATGCATCTGTACAAGTTCCAGAAACACCCAATTGCTGTATCTCAGAATATAAGCTGATCATCAGAATTTAATCCCCCTCACATCCAAGTGGATGTTGCGTCGACTTTCCATTAATACATAAAACCAATGTGAGATCAAAGCCAGCAGTCAGCAGATTACTTGTGTCACAATAACTTGCTCATTCATATTCTTACTTTCCTAGAAAGATGCCATTAGCAAAAAAGGCTAAATGTTTCCCTGCATGAGGGTCTGGCGAGGGACATGACTAGATGCAAAGATGTACCACAAGGTTTTGTGCTGGTTTTGGCTGGGATAGAGTTAACTTTCTTTATGGTAGATTCTATGGTGTGAATCACCCTAAAGAACAGCAGGGAAAGAAGGAAAGCAGGATCTCTGGGATGTCACTCCCTTTTTATAAACAGGTAGTGGCTAAACAACTAGACAGGGCTACAGAGTGGGCAGATTTGATCCACCCTCTCCATTCTCTTTCTGTGCCATCTGAGCATTTAAACTGTGCTGGTCAGAGGCAAGGAAGAATTCAAACAATTATATTCAAAGCTCCATTTTCCTTCCTAATGTGACTCAGAAAACACTGACCCTTATTACAGACCAGCAAGTGAAATCTTTCTTCTCTGTGTTGGGTGCATATAGAGTAGGCTGGATCATAAGCAGTTCTGACTATTGTTCAAATGATTTGCAAGTGCACTAAAAAGACAGTTCTGTGAAACATATCACTGACTTGGACTTCTCAAACCCAGCACACATCTTGCAAAATGAGACAAAACCAGTCCCAATCTTATGAAAAAGAATACATGCACCCCTGTATCTGTAAATAACCTAATTTTCAAGATGTCTTTAATGAATAAAGGCCTGGGTTTTATTGATTGGTTGTTTTGATTTTGTTTTATGTTGGTTTTTTTTTCTTTTTCTTTGCTTAATGGCTTAGATGTGAAATTAACTTAGAGCAGAAGCACATGAATAGCTAAAAGCCTGTTTCAAACTATCTCCAATTATAGGGCTTGTCTAGATATTAAAATGCATTAGCCTTGTTGAACCAATATATAATCTGATGAAACAAAAATTACTCTTCTTAACTCTTCCCTTTATTCTTCTGACAGTAAATGCTCCAATGGGAAAAGCACTAGCTAATGGTGTCCTGAAAATAAAATTAATTTTACCTGGCAACCTCTTATCACATGCTTTAGAAAAGAAGACATCACAGAAGAACATGGATCAAAATAAAAGCCACAGAGGAGTGTTTGCAATTACTCACAATGCAAGACTCAGCTCAGGAAAATGCTCATGCAGGAGCAGGATGTCGGTGTGGTTTTCTCTGCACACAATCATAGCTTCTAAAAACTCCTTATTCCAGTGGCATTGACAGCTCTGCCAGGAGTCCAGGCTTCTGCCTCACCTCAGGTCATTTTCATTAAGGTGATTATCTTTACAATAAGATGGCTTGGGGACCATAATTATCATATGGACTCTCATTCCCTAAAACTCCCATCAGTGTGCTGATTTCTGCTTTTATGCCTCAGTTTGCCACTTCCTCAGTGGTGGAAGCACAACCAGTTCAAAGACAGCACTTCAAAAGGGTTTGCTAAGCTTGTTGGGGTTAACAAATAGCTTTTATTTAAGGATGGGGAAGGATTTTAACCTGGCTCTTCTCAAAAACCTACAAGTAACATGTAGAGGGAGCAGCAAGCAAGTGAAGAAACATGTTCACTTGGCAGCATTTGGGCTCCAGATTTGCCACTAAAGATATTTCTCAGATTTGAAGACCTGGGGTTCAAGAGAGCTTTGGACAGAGTCTCCATCACACGAGTGACAATTTAATAAAATCATGCTGATCAAATGCAAGCACAATGCTATGCTGTAGTGGTTAATATAAGGAGGGTCCTAGAACCAGAGCGACTCCTATGTAAGAAGCAGACCAAGCACTCAGTCCTGCAAGTGACTGCTCAGAGCAGTGGCTCACACTGCTCAGTTCCTGGATCTCAGGACTGGGGACTTCCTGTCATCACAACCAGGAATCCCTCACTGGATTTCAGGTTGAGTCACTTGAAGGCAGAAAGCCTAGAGAGGTAGGTATGATGCTTATCCAGAAAAGCAGCAAATAATTCCTGTACCACAGACCTTCCTGGAGCTGCACACTGAACAAGGAAACTAACTACTCTTTCTCACCTCCTTCAGATTTTAGGGAAACCAGCCTTTGTTCAGGCATCATGCCAACACCTGATTCAATCATGTCAGGTACAGCACCTCACCCGTAACGATTCCTCCAAAAGACAGTAGGAATATCCTGCATGAGTCCTAAAATATAGGTTAAACTGCACAGACTAGTAGGGCAACTATCATTCAACAGGCAAAAAGGCAGTTTCTCTCATTTTTATAATCCTCTTAAGTTCTCAGAAGCTGCACTTAAGATTTTTTGGCCATTACTTTCTTAGGGCTCTTACCTCATATCCATTATAATGTCGATTTCTCTTTGTTTTTACCAAGCAATGTAAGTTAACAGCATAAAAGTACTTGATGCTTTCAGAATCCCACTGCTTCACATAAGACACCACCAAGTGCTGCAATACAACTAATCTTTTTTTTTTTTTTTTCCATGGAGGGTGACACACTGAGAGGAGAGGCTGGAGGATCATTCTTGGAGTAGTCTCTCTCTCAGTGTGGTCTGCATGAAGTACTGCTACCGTTCCCAACCTCCTCAGGGTCCCTGAGTAATTAGACTCTCTACACAGTACCTTGCCTGGCTCACGGAGCCTTCTGGCTTCACTTGATCAAGCAGCACCGGCAGGAGGGAAACCAAACACTCAGAAGAACCTGCTCAAGGGGAGCAGAGCAAGGCCAGATGACTAATACCAGGGGAACTGATTAAGTATCAATGCCTATTACACTAATATCACTCAATAAAAAATTGCCATAGTGCTACCCTGGTATCACCCATGACCTTTATAAACAGCAATTTCCTTCTTTCCTTTACCAGCATTGCCCCAACCCTGAAAGCAGCATGTTAGGGATTGGCATTAGCACCCATCCAGATCTTAGCTATACACTGTTTGTACTGCCAACAAACAGGGGAAGTTTCAGCTAGGTTTGTGTTTTGTTTGCTTTGTTTATCAACATGCTCTGAGCACCTTCTGATGCTGCTGCCTAATAAAACCCTTAAAGTGGAAGGAAAATCAGTAAAAGCACAACAAAAAGTGTAAGGCAAATGTGGCTCATGGTCTACTGAGTGCAGCTATTTGGCCCCTGTTGCCTAAAGCAGAGTGACAAAGTCATAGTTCCAGGCCTGCAGACTCTCCAGGTTGCAGCAGAATAGCACATAAAAGATATATGTGTCAATGTCCCAGCTCAGGGCACTCCAGTAAGGAATAGGAAGAATCAGATTGTCCTGTCTGTGGATGGAGTGGTGGGAAACCAGCTGGATAATGTTGATTTTCAGGGCTTACAGAGAAACACCTACAGCCACTGGCTCAGGTAGACCCACTTCTTTTGCAAAGTGCCTCATCTGAAAAGTGTCCACTGATTCCAATGCAACATCTTCCAGGACAAAGCTTACCCAGCCCAAGTAAAGAAGATATAATGTGACCTCCTGAAATTAAAATTCATCATTTGATCAAAACAGATCTTTTCAATTATGAGCTGGGCGAAATTAAAAGTGACATGCTGGTCAGTGTCAATTCTAATCAAAGCTGCAATAAGACATCCTGGTGCCTCCAGCCAAGCTGTCAGTTTAATGCTTGTTCTACCCAGCCTTTGCAATACCCTTAAGCAGGTTTGGAGCTGAGAGCAGCCCCTGGCCAGAGCTGTACTGACATTACTCCATTCCTACCTTTCTTACCCTAGACAACTGTCTTGGGTAGGTACAGATGGCAAACACATACTTTGCCCAACTCTTTCCACCAAGTTTTGCCAATGCCTCCCCAAAAAATCCTTGGCTGTAGCTATTTTCACTGCACTGAAAATACCAGACCACAAGCAGTAGGTTGGGCAGCTCTAACAGGTGTAACTCATTTGACATACCTAAACTTTTCCAAATACGGTGCTGGGCCAGGCATTTCTATCACTTACTTGAGTAAAACCAGACCTGGCAGCCTCAGCTGTAAAATACCTTACAGGTTACCTCACTATAGCAGCAAGTTTCAGCAAAGATCCTCAAAATGTTAACATCCACTCAGTGAGACTGATGAAAGAAGCAACCTCCTTGACTTCCAGTCAAGGTGATTCATTCAAGATCACAAAGCAACTGCAGTAATTATATTTTTTTACTTATGCCAAGTTTGGAAGCATATCCTAGGAAAGATCAGTGCCTTCTGATGCAATAACAAACACAGAAGCATAGGTAAAATCAAGTAACTTGTTTTGCCCTTGCACTTATGAAACAGCAAAATGTGGTTGCAGCAGTGGAGCCAATTTGGAGGAGGAGACAGATTACAAAGAGCATGAGGAATTACTATAAAGGGGAAAGGTAAAAGCATAGCTGGGAGGAGTTGGAGAGAACGAGACTGGGGCTAGACAGAATGGTTTTGAGGAGGGCTCAAGGGATTAGCATCTTTTCCTGCCTTTCAGTCCTTATGGCTGTGGCCATCATTGCTTCTGGGCTTTATCCAGCACATGTATCTCTGTCCCAGGAAGCCATACATTTTGATGGATCAGCTACTTTTGCCCCACAGCACCTTCTACCTGGCCTCCTCCTATATGACAGGCTGAGAAGAAAAGGTTTGCCCTGTCAAAGAGAACCAGTGATGGGGACCTTTGCTCCAGACCCTTCCCCAGCTCTGTTGCCCTTCTCTGGACATGCTCCAGCACCTCAATGTCTTTTTTGAAGTGAAGGGCCCAAAACTGAACCCAGGGTTCGAGGCACAGCCTCACCAGTGCCAAGTACAGAAGGACTATCACTTCCCTGGTCCTGCTGGCCACACTGTTCCTGATATAAGCCAGGATGCCATCAGCCTTCTCAGCACAGAGGCACACTGGTGTTCACACATGTTTGGTTGCTGTCAACCAGCACCTCTCAGGACTTTTTTCCACCAGTCAGCTTTCCAGCCACTCTTCCCCATGCCTGGAGTGTTGCCTGGGGTTGCTGTCAGCTGTGGCTCAGTGCCTGACAGGGCAGGAACCAGACCTGTGCAGACTGCAAGGCATGCTGATGGGACACTGAATGGATCCTGGTCTTCAAGACACTTAGGATATCAGTTGGCTTACTAGCTCATAGGACAAAACTTCATGGGCTAACACAGTTTAATAAGGAGAACAAAACCAAGTAAGTGATGCAAATGACCACAGTGTCTCACTACCAGCCACGGGAACAGCAGCTGTTCTCAGCTGTGCTGCTCAGCAGACATCATGAGGTGTGGAGTATCCCCAGGGTCAGCTGTCCCAGCTGTGTCCTCTCCCAGCACCCCCAGCCTTCTCACTGGTGCTGGGCGAGGAGCAGAAAAGGCACTGAGCACTCCCTGCCCAGTCATGGCTCAGACAGTGGTGTGTCACCCACACTGCTTTAGTCACAAATCCAGCACATGGCACTACGCAAAGTTAACTTGATCCCATCCCAAACCAGTACATGTGCTCTGTGCACTGGTGCACTCATATGTGTCAGGCTCAAGTGCAGTGCCAGCCTAGGGACTGCCCAAGCAGGAGGAGCTGGAAATGGGACACACAGGAGCAGGGATTGCCTGGATGTGCTTATGATGGGGCAGCGAGGGCTCAACACTTTCCTTCTGTCAGACCACCACAGGAGAGCAGAGAAGCAGACGGGCAATTGGATCAGAGGCACAGCTGCTGCAATGCCAGCAAGTGCCTTTGCTCAGGAGGCAGGGAGCACCTGGAGGGAGAGAGGTAAGTCACCAAAGCAGCAATCTAGAGATCTGTATGGGACTCCTGTCTCCCCACAGGCTTGGAGAGGAAGGATGGAGAACAAGGGCTCTGCCAGACCATTATCTGCTGTCCTTTGTCACCTTGTCCTCACGGCCAGCAACTCTTTTGCTTCCCCAGGCCCTGGGAACTGCTGCTGTGCAGCTCCTGTGCTGCCAAGGGCACCCACCCACGTTGTTTCTCTTTGGGGAAGCACAAAGACTGGGAGTGGGACAGCTGTGCTGCCACAGACACTGGTAAGAGGCAAAGCACCCGAGTGCCCTGAGGGTGGGCTGGCTCCAGGTCAGCTGTGGGTCCCCACAATGGCCTCTCCTGCCTGGGGGTGGGGTGGCCATGCTGCTGACAATCCTGTCTCTCCTTGAAGAGTTCACTGACAACTCAGAGCCTGTCAGCCCCAGGCCCTCATGTCAGGTGGCATCTCAATTGTCCCATGGCCCTCTGGTGCCTGAAAGCAGTGGCCTCTCCAGTCACCCTTGGGACAGACCAGATCCAACACCCCATAAGGTAAGAGTCACAGTCAGAAACACTACATAAGCTCCTCATGATCAACCATGTGCCAGCCCAGAGTGCTGAGACCAGAGCATCAGCCAGGCAGCATCAGGGCTGTCTCATGACACACTGACAAGTCACCAGCAGCAGCCTCTCCCTCCACCCTGGGCCAGACGGGATACAGCACTGCTCAGGACAAACCCAGTAGTCACAAACACCACACACCCTGCCTTGACTCTCCCATGGCTCCATGGCAGTTGATAGGGACGACCACCCCCAGCCTGGGCCAATTTGGAAGGTACACATCTTCCAAAATAGCAGTGGCAAGAAAGCCCCACAGATGGCCCAAAGCACTGCAGGACCAGGCATGTGCCAGCCCAAAGTGCTGGCACCCCTCAGTCACCACAGTAAAGTTGTTCTGCTCCTCTGCACTGAGAAATCCCACATTCATTTGCCAGTCATCCTCCTCTGCCTCTACCCACAGCAGTGTTAGGGGATGGGACTGTGGTCTTGTCTTCTCCACCAGTGCTGGCAGTGCCATTCCCAGACCTTCCTCTCCACGGGCTGGCCTTGCCCAGCTGCTCAGAGCCATGGCTGTGGGATTCAGGCCTTGATGGCCCTGAGAGGATGCTGTCAGTGTCACTGCAGAGCAGTGCTCTGCCCGCATGGGATGTTCACACATCTCAGCCCTGTCTGCACAGTGGTCTCTGCCCTGCCCTTGGTGCCTTGGCATGTCCTGGCAGTGGGAGCACAGCCAAGCTGATAGTGAGGCTGCCACCAGACCTGGGCCACCTCAGGCTCCCTGCTCTGGATGCCATTCCCTGTTCTAGCTGAGTTGGGATGCCTGATCCAGGAACTGCCCTGGCTGCCACGACATGGCAACCGCCCACTGGGCTCCGAGTGATGCCTAAAATGAAATAAAAGAGGTGCAATGGATATGCATACGCACAATACAGCATAAGGCTCCTATAATTTTATAACACTAATTAATTATCATATCTAATGGATACATCCAACCTGAGAACTGTCCACCCCCCCAACCTCCCTCAGGTCTGTCTCTTGGCATGCCCCCCCAGAATTGAGTTGGAGGTCTCAGGAACACTTCCTTCTTCATCATCAGCATCTTCAGCATCACATGCCTTCTTTGGAGCTTCTCCAAGGTCTCTGGGCCTTCTAAGTTGCTTTGACTACAATGGTATCTTATTATGTCTTTCTGTGTATGTGTTCCAAACAAGATGTCCTCACTAAAATCTTTTCCTTGAAAAGAACATTAAACAAAATTTCAAGAATTTCTAGAATTTGATATAAAGCACGAGAAAGGGAGTTTAGTTACTGTTAACTGCTGTTTTAAAGTGCTAGAAACTATATAGCTATATAAAAAAATGTATATGTTACAAATCTTAAGGCATCAGGGGCAGCTGCAACCTGCTGGGGCCAGGCAGTGCTGCCAGTTTTGGAGGGTTGTGGATACAAGGCTGACCAAAGCTGCTTGTTAATTCACCTTTGGAAGCTGAAACTATCTCAGCCAATGAGCAAGCTACCACCTTTCTCCTGTAGTTCAGCTCCATCATTTTCCACATGTCCAGCTGCAGGTGGCAGAGGACTGCCCCCATTTTCTTGTGGACCTGAGCAGTGATCTTAGCTGACTGGAGAAGCTCATTCATTAGATATTCCAGCCCTGCAGCCTCATACAGCAGGATTCAGGCTGCTACACAGTGGACATAATTGCTTCTCTAAAGAAGATACTGTGAGCAGTCCACAGGGAACTGCAAATTGGTCCAGGAAGAGCCTTCTACCCCATGGCCTGTGTTCTGCAGCAAGATGTCATGAGTTATGCTTAATAGCTATTACTGCACAAAAAATGGCTTGTGTCAAACTCTAAAGAGGAGTCAGGGATGGCACATCATCTCCTCCACCAGCAGTATCTGAGCAGAGCTAGGCTATTCAACTAGAAAGCAGGAAAAAATTATGGAGACTATGTGTGGTGTTCAGGTAACTGGTATTTTCCTCTTCCATTGGGACACCTTCCACCTGTTCTGCCTGTTCTCAGACCTTGTCTTGGAAAGATAAATGCTGAATACTGCTCCAGTAGATGAAACCAACTGCAGCCTCTTCTATTTTTGTCTAGTTCGTCTGAATTACTACCTCTCAGGTCTGTCCACTAATCACTAGCTGGCACCACAGCAGCATCTAATTCGGTACAAAAAGAGGATATTTATGTCCTACACACCTAGAGTAAAACAAGGTCCATAGGTTTGTTTCTTTTCCCGTCACCTCCTTCTTTGGAAAAAGCTGCTAGTTTTCTGGGACAGAGACCATCACTTTCAATACAGGGCTATGCCCTGTATGGCTCTGATCACAATAATAAAGTCTATAGTAAAAATGATAAGAACACTAAGAGTTCTATCAATTCAAAACAGAATAAGACAGAGTCAAACAAATTCTCTGAAATCTGTTACCAGCTTATTGGTATAAAAGTGATGTTAATGTAAGCTATCCTATAATCCCCTTACTATCAATACTATTTTAAATTTACAGCAGAGCTTGAGGCTTGAAAATGGAAAGTATGCCAAGATATAATAAGATCCCAGCAGGAAGAAAGTCCTAATTTTCCTACTATAAAAAAAATAAAGAGAAATAAAGTATAAAAAATCTCTTCTGCAACCCCAGAGAGAATACCCAGAAATCTTTCAACATAAAGCTTCCCTGAGACTTCATCTGAGAGTATGTTAGCACATGTAATTGGACTGGGGTCTGGCATCATTGCTTCAGGTTGAGTGTACACTGGGTAATAAACCACAGAACAAATGACAAAGCAAAGGAGAGTCAAGACTCTGAATCAGTTGCGAGTCAGTCACGGAAACAACAGAAAACATGGCTGGAAGGATTTTGTCTAGTCCATCCCTGCAAGGCATCTAACCTAAATTATTCATAACAGATACTTATCAAATACTTGTCAAACCAAGAAATGAAATTCTGCTACACTCTGTGAGCATTGGGAAGAGAAGAAAGGCAGCACAGCATACTGCTGGCTTCTTTAACCTTTCCCCTGATCTGACAGAGGCTCCAGCTCTGATGCAGGAATCTTTGATCTGGAGCAGTAAGCAGGGAAGTAAACCTGCTCTGACAAGACAAGAGATAAATGGTTAGACTTGACAAAAACTTGTTGCCTTAGAGAATGAAAAGGGCACCCAGGGCAGCAGCACAGCTGAAAACACACTCTGAAGCTCCCAAAATATAACAGAAGGGAAATAAAGATGTTGGAAAGCTAAGAAAGTAGCAAAAGCATTGAAGAAACTTATTTTGCCCTAAAAAACCACTCAAGAACATGGATAATACATAATATAATTTATTTCAATAGCACTAACTGAATTTTATGAGTTTTTCCATATCTTGATGAAATGCTGCCTGCACAACTTCCCACTGATTTGATCCAGAGCCCATTTAAGTTAATCAAGACCCCTTCCTCCAGCTTTGTAGGAATTTGGATTGCAAGGGAGGCAAAACTACCTGAACCTTTATAGCCTCACTCATTTCAATTGCTTAAGGAATGTTATGTGAATTTATAATTATTAGGTATGGGGTTTTTTCTCCCTTACTCATTAGTCTGTTCTCCACTGACAAGTTTCAGAAGACATGTTTTTAAAGTTACAGAAGACACAAAAATGGGGTTCCTACAGATCCTAAGGAAACCTTCTACCTCATACTAGGGAAATCTTAAGAAAAGCAACTATTTGTTTTTAATGGGGTCTATCTCTTTTACTCCAGTTAATACTATTTTCAGATCTATGAAAAACAGTCATCTAGTATCTCATCTATCAAAAAACTATATAAAACATTTCAAATATGATTACCTCAATCACCTCAAACCATCAAGATGCTGAAAACTTTATTAAACACAGGAACAAAAACTGGACACATTATTGCATTTTGGTCCTATAAGCCCATTCTGTTTGCCAACATCCATTGCAATTAACTGAGTGGGGTGATCAGAAAGTGTGAGCAGGCTTTAATGCAATCATTGAACTGGTCTGAAAAACACACTGCTGTAGCTCACTGTTACTGCTCATTGAGTCAGCTGTATAAAAATCCTCTTTGGCCATGCAACTGCACTTCATGCCTGCAATGTAGACATACCTGGGGCTTTAGATTACAAAGGAAGAAGCAACTCTATATAGGGAAACACAGACTGCAATTCTGTAATAGCAGAAGGTATTTTTGTAGGTTCATACACAAACATTTCCATAAAAAAAACAACTAGGACCATTCTTCACTAATGGAACAGAGTAACTTATTACCTTATTCACATGATTCACTATTAATATATACTGCTTCTTCTCAAAAGGTCTGACAGCTTGGTTAATGCAATTCCTGATGCTGTGCTGCTCCTTGCCTCACAACCACTGTGTTTCTGCACTGTAGCATAAACACAATGTTCCATTTTTAGAAAGAGTTTGCCTGGGAGAAGGTTTGAGTCTAACACAAGCTGAGGGCACACACTGGCCTGTGACACAACACTGGAATAGAGAGATCTCTGGCATTTCACTGATAACACATCTTTGCAGAGCAACACAGTGGGTTTAGGTGTTCACATAACCATGTATGAAAACAAACCTTATGAATTTGGTCCACCAAGACTTAGGACACTTCTGTCTCCTGGTCGGGCAAATATCATTTCTATTTCACATGAAGCAAGTGAAACAAAAAATGAGGTATTGACATTAAAGCTTCTCTAAAAGAAATAGCCATGTTGAGGGAAAAAATGAATTGCTAACCTAAATTTCAGACAAACAAGTTGGAAATAGTCTGCCTAAGTAGCCTGGCCAGTCACAAACATGTTATGTGGAATAGCCAAGAATAGAATCATAATCTCACATGTCCAAGTCCTGAGCAGTTGCAATTAAACCTTCTTACCCTGATTGTAATAAGCTTACAGACATGCAAAGAAGTGGATTCATGCAATGCAAGCACTCAGTAGTTATAATTTCATATAGCATTTTAAAAACTTCTGAAAATACAAAACACTTTTATCTTACAGTCCTTGTGTAGAAGTTACAGGAATAATTTCAAACATTCAGTTAACCACATCTGCCTTTTTTTCTTATCCCATCTCTTTCACACAGGTAGAAAGAAGGTAAACTTACAAATTACCATGAAATTCATTGTTTCATCTGCCACTGAAACTGTCACAGTTTGTCATTTCCTTCCACTCAGTACTTTTTTAGAAACAGTGACTAAATACAGGATTAACATAAATCTCTTCCAGCTCACTAGGCTGTTAGTTCATGGAGGGGTAGGATATAGAGATAATTTCTAAAGCAAAAAGAAAGTCCAAGAGAATCCTATGGGGAAAAAAAAAATAAAAAAATACTAAATTATGTTCCTAAACTGTAGTTTCTATTCATGTGTGTTCAGCAAAGAAAACATTTAATACCAAAACTGTGGACTGGATATCACAATGACATTAAAATTTAAGAAATATTGGAAATAGTTATGGACACTATGGATTTTATAAATTTTTCTGATTCAGTTTATAAATTTGCTTTGGGAGTCACTGGCTGGTGCTAAGCCTTGCATTTTAAAAGTAGTTCTTCACCTTGGGAAAAATAAATCCAGAAAATGATACAAACTAAATGGACTCTCCAAAATTCTAGTACAATTGCTGTGCTTCTACAGAGACCAACTATATCTTAAGCTTCTAGAGAAAAAGAAGTTGAAGCATCACTTTCCTTGTGCTATAAATCAACTCAGTCAAACTGTCCCCTGGCTATTTGTCTAGCAGTTTCCTTTTATCTTGGCTAAAAGATCCTGTTATTTGCAGAAGACAACTAGCTTTATTTGCAAATCCTTCAGCTTCAGATAATAAGACAATCAGTTCCTCTACTACAGCTTAGAAAACCTACTTGCTAAAAGCCTACAACTATTTGAGGAACAATTACCCACTTGAAGAGAAACACAGAACTACTTGCCATCAAGCTGAACCTGAAAGAAGCAGCCACAGATCTCAAATTCTTTCCTAATAACTAAAATGAGAGCAGCAGATATATCAGCCACTCTCAGAGGGAGAATGGACTACATGTGCCAAACATTCTAAGACACAGAATATTTGGGGATGCCTTACAGTGTAATGTTATACACACACATATAGATATCCAATTGGTCATCTTTCTTTTACTGCTTCAAGACAGTTTATATAAAGTAGATTTCCTATATATTTATTTTGGGGAGCTACTGCCCATCACGGCATCAAGATATTGGCAAATTTCTATAATAAACTCTTCCTTGTATGATCTAACATAAAGGAAACATTCTGCCTGACCACTAAAAATTTAAAATGGGGTCTAATATAGAATTTAAAATGGCAATGCAGGGCATTCTCCCAACACTCTCACCTAAACTCTAAAACCACAGAAGAATCAACAGCTTCAACATGACAAAAAGCCTCACTGAGTGTCCCTATGCTTTGGCAGGTAAATAATTTATTGATGTCAGTAGAAAATTACAGATTGATACAACCTAGAAAGAGATTGAAAATATATAAAACATGTAAACTGCTTTATATTTGTCAGCTTTGTAAGTAATGTGGTACCTACAATGCACTATTTCCTCATTCCAAAAACATTTCAGTGTTCCCTTGATCCATATGCTCTGGGCATATCAGTAACTTCACCTATTGTTCATATAAAATAAAACCACAAGAAAACTGCTCTGTACTTCCTGAACTCTTCAGGAACTGTGACTCACTGTGTCACAGTGTTGTGCGAATGTGATACAGTCAATTAGTTCAGATTTTAAAAAGATGTTTCAAAAATTAGACTCTTCTGTATTTTATACATTTTTAATCTTTGCACTGAAGGGGAAGCGAAAAAATTTGGTGAAGCAACAATTTTCTTCTTTAAAGACAACAGGGTCACAGAATTGTTTATTCTTTACCACTGTGTAACATTTTCACATATAAAACAGTTTTCTTAAATAAAGTTTAAAACTGTCTATTATCTTAAAATAGCTTAGCCCTCCTCCCAAATCCCAGAGTAAGGAATCCTATATCCCACTGTATTTGGCCCAAATCATAGACCCACTAGAGTTTCATTAGTATAATAATGGTTGTGAATCCCAGTAACATGAAACTTGCTTTGGTAGTCTCTCAATTTGAACAACAAATGTGTGCATTGGAAATAAATTTTCAGGTTTTTTTTTCTAGTGTAAAATACACTACAGCTTTAGATTCTGCGGAAAAACTGTCAGACATTTTGGTTGAGGGTTTTTTTAAGTTATACCTATAATTTAGAAATAATCTTTATGTTCTAATTTGTACAATGCCTGGCACAGTATCAGCTAGTTCACAGCTTGAGCTTTGAAGCATTACAGTAATGCAAGAAACAAATACTTAAAATTCATAAATATAGGTAATTCACCATATCCAGCATCTCTCACAGCTAGACATGAGCTGGCTTCAAACTGGAAGCCATGCAAACGTATCAGCATAGCACTGGACTCAGTCTAGCAAGTCCAAGATCCCAACAGGGATCTTCAGTTTGAGCACAGCACTGCACTAACCTGCCTGTTTTGTTTCCAGTCTGCCGTGGGCTCACATCCCACTGGCCTGGAGCCTGGGAAGGTGGGGTCTGTCTGAGGGAACAGTCACAGAGTGGAATGAGGAGCTGTTCAGATACAGAAGCTCCACTTACACATTTCTCATTCTACCACCAGAAGTCTCCATGTCAGCAAGCCAATCCAGATCCACTTGTCAACTGCAGCCACTTCATTCTGCTGTGGCGTAGCAGACTAGCCACTGTTTCCTAGAAAATCTTCTCCACTTTGGCACACTAAATAGGCCATTAAAAATTAAAACAAAAGCACTAAACTTTGCAACATTAAGATGCCAAACTGATTTTCCATAGCTTCAGATCGTTGAAACACAGAAAAACATGGTAAGAGTACGTATTACCTTCTTAAAGTGCTCCATGTATCAGTCTCAAAGCAAAAACATATTTCATGACAAAATGCTACATAAAAAGAAAATTATCTTTCTGGATATGGATTGATAACATGAGGGAAAGAAATGGCAATCACAAATTCCTAGAATTCAAAGTCTGAGCTAATTCATACATTAAAAGAAACCCAACAAGAGTTACATATGGAACAGATCATCACATTATCCAAACAACATTCCTTCCATCTTGTGACAGTACAATAGGCAGAATGAATGCATTAAAGAAACTACCAGAGTTTTAATCATAAAAATGAAGTGCCTTGGACATAACTGTGTGCTGTTTCATGGCATTACTGAATGCAAGTATAAGAACAAAACCAGATACGTGCATTTCTTGATTCAGCTTTCCAAAAAACATTCAGTGCTACAGAGGGTGACTGCACTTTCTGTTCTAAGTGGTTTCATATTCCCCTCATAGCATTCCAATGCTGACAATAGGCAAAAACTACAAGGATAATTTCTTAGGTTATGGCCACAAATCCCCGTCAGTTATTTAAATAAACAAATAAATAAATATGTGCATACAACAGTTGAGGGAGGGAGGAAGATTTCATTCTCATGGAAGGAGCTGGGTAGATAAATCCTGGAGATTTGACACTTTCTACAGTACAGAAAACTCTCACACAATCACTATTTCCATCAATGTTTTTTAGCTGTTCCAAGATCACTGGTCACGTGTCAACTCTAAATACCATACATTAAACATCCTGTAACTCACAGACCTGTCAGGATGAGATTTTTAGCTGCAGAATCAAGTCAAATTAAGGTATTTCAGTAGCAATTTATGTAGTTTAGTAGCACTTAAAATGAAGAAAGTGACAATTCTGACCTAGCAGAGGGACTCACTGCCTGCTAAAAACTGTAGGTAACATTCATTCCTTCCTTCCCAGTGTACTGGGATTTTCTGGGTCCACCTTTCCAAGTCAGGCAGAAACTGCAGTAAAATTCAAAGAAGCTCAGCCCACCTAAAAAGCACAGCATTGCATTCTAAAAAGAAATGTCTTCAGAGGGCTAATCTGGCATTCAAATATTGGGCATGATCCACTGTAAACAATATGTTTTATGTAAGCTTTAACCAAAACCATACCCTGTTTTCTACATTCCCACAATCTTGGACTGCTTAGGTCACTGGCACAAAATTGCAGCTTTCTTCAGGACAGTCAGCCCCATTGGTCAACTTGATTCCTTTGAAATATTATTCACAAAAGTTTCTGAAATTTTAACCATAACTGTCTTTCACAGAAATGTCTGTGAATTTTTCTGGAACAAATCCAGGCTATTTCATTTGTCATTTTCTGGTGCTAGTTCTTCCTTCTTTTATAAAGTTTGAGGGGTATTTTGTTTGTTTGCTTTGGGGTTTTTTTTTACAATGAAGTTCAAAAGGCTGGAAATAATTATCATAAGACATGACACTATAACCAGTACATATATTCTTCTCATAACTTTTATATGCACACCTCCGACAGTACAGTGTTTTCTAGAAGTCTGTGCCCCTTTCTGGTGACTGCAGCCAATCTTCAGAAACAGAGACATAAGGCAGGAATGGACTTATAAATTAGACTTCAGCCTGAGCCAGCTGTTTTTGTCTAGGATTATTCCCTTTATGACCATCTGTCCCACCTGCTAACGTATTTTCCCCTCACACAGACTCTTCACTACAATGGTTTGCCATTCTGGCTGACATACAAGTATCAATGGAAAGGAATCTGGATTAAATCCAACTTTGTGCCATCCAGTATTTGGAGCTTTGGTTAAGGCACCTGCTTGACTGCTGGTATAATTAAATCTGCCTTAAGTCTGCTTTAGTTTATGCCCAATACACCTATGACCCCCACACTTCCAGAGTTTGTTGTCACTTTATCTTCTTTCTGGACTGCTCACAAGTGAGTGAAACAGCTCAGTATTGTTACACAAGACTCTCCTCTCTGTAAGGCAATTCTTGCTTTCAAATACATTAGTACATTCCACTGAATGAATCTACTGAGATTTATCTTGTCTATTTGTTGAAGGTGAATTCACAAAACCCTGCACTCCACACTTGTGAACTCTTGGGGTTTCAAAACTGGCTGCATGCCTGGTTTTGTCAGCATTTTCCAAAGTCATCCTAAATTTTCCTTCTTGGGCAGAATTGTCAGAGAGACACAATGCAAAGAAATGAGGAAGAGAAGAACTGGGAAGGGGTGAGAATGAGGAAAGAGAAATTAAATGGCATGTTGCTACATGGTGAAATTCGGTAGTCATGGACACTCAAGAATTCTTTCCTGTTTTCAATGAGACCAGCATCAGAATAAACCTTACCAAGGAGACCAATTTGAAACATTTATTCCAGCATTTATTTTTTATATCTGCTTAAAGCCTGGCAACTGAAAGGGAAATAGCTACTTTGGCATAGTTCAGAGGACTGCACAGCAGTGACACTGCCCCAAAAAATCAGGAAGAACACGACAAAGTGCATCATTATAATTTCATCTCATGTACTGCTGACAATAGTCAGAAATAACAGGAAGGGAACTGCTGAAAAAGCATGAGTGAGGTCACCTTTTCCTGGGTACTACTTTTATATGCTTGAAAAACATAGATGAGGATTTTAAAGGCTGTAAATCAGGGAAAAAGAGGAGAGAGAATCACAGATGTGTGCCATAAGGAATAAAGGCAAAAGAAGTAGAAATTACAGGGGAAAAGGGAATGAGGACACTGTAGAATTCAGAGGAGCACGTGCTGACAGGCTTTACATTTCTAACGGAAAACTGGAAGTTGACATCTGTGTTCACAAAGTGTAGAAAATGAGCTCTCAGTTACTTGCACTGTATTCAGGAAGGAGGAAGAAGAAAAGAATTTAACTGAGTTCTGCTCTAAGCATAAGATTAAAATAAAAAGAGAGGGATGCAATTTCACGTCAGTTCCTGGCAGCTGCTCAGCAATGCTTATTATCATAGCCCTGTTTGCTTGTGGAGTGCTCATAATGTGGCAGAGCTGCATAGTGCTTTGGAGTCCTTCCGAGATCCTCAGCTCTGCAACTTTGGGACCAGATGGAAAAAACCTTTTTTTTGAACACTATTCATAATGACAAAGTTTAATAGATGCTACAGATATGTTGTTTGGAAAAAGACCTTAGTGGGGGAAATCAATCTTTATTTCTATTGCTTTCAAAGCAGATAAGATTTAAAATTAAAGTCACCTATCCCATTTTAATTTTAATGACTACTAAATTTTTAGCTAGTAGCTGAAATAATAAAGTTCTTCCTGTAACATTCTTAATTTCTCCATCAAAAACACATTCAGCAAATGCAACGTACAGAATTATTTACAGAATTATAACATTCAAGTGTGTCCATACTTCTGAATGTCTGCACAACAATCATGACCATGTTATGGATACTGGCTGGCACCACCTACTGAAATGCTTCAGACAGTCATCTTTTAACAAAAAAACATACCTTGAAAGATTCAGTCACATGCTTTGCTGTTTCTCCTGAACATCCTCCCCCTGTGCACTCATTCTGACAGCCCTGAAAAAATAAAACCAGAGGAAATCAAATTCAATGCACATTGCAGGAAAGTTGATGCACATTCAGTTAGTTCATTTTAGGGACAGATTGTACTGAATGATCATTCAGACTTCATCATCACTAAATATATTAGCAAGAACTGTGTGGTAGTTTCTTAGCACAACTTTCTCCCTTCTAGGTTTTCAGTTTTGCTTCAGTTGCATTATTTTGTGCAACAGTATTTCAAGGCTTTATAGGAGAGACAACATCCTAGGTTAGATTATCACTCTGAAGAGAAGAAGGATATCGACAACATCACAAGTCTTTCATTCAAAGCTGAATAAATAAATTGTGTTTTTACACAATTTCATCAGAGTCAAGTTTCTCTATTACAGTATCCACCTAACAGATTCACTTTCACCTATTCTCAGAGAAGCTTGAGTAGGTAGAATGGAAGAAAAAAGAAAGAATTGGTTTTATTAAAATCCTTCATTGAACACTTATATGAATAAATAATGAGAGTATTTTGAATTATCTACTATGTTGAACTTCAGGCTTTTGCCAATGACTATGGTAAAAAGGAACTGGGGGGGAAGGGGCTGTAAAGGAGCACTGGTTCCAGGGCATCCTGTTCAGCAACAGAGGGGTGACACAGACAGATGCAAGCCATCTACCTAAAAACAAGATTCCCATTTCCAGCCTGCATCAGGCTGGCATCTTCATGAGCCCTCCTGCACTACCTAGACTTTTCTCACCAGCAGCCAGTAACTGCATGTTACACTCCACAGTATGGACTGAAGGAGGCAAATACAGCCCCAACAGCATTCCTTGTTTCTCAGCAGACTTTAAGAAAGAGCTGAAAAGGTGAAGTGAGGACAGAGGTTTGGGATAGGGCATCAGAAGCTATAGATCCATGTGACAAGCCACAAAGGGGATGGCTAGGATGAGGGCATAAGGGAAGCACAGTTGGCAAGATGGAGAGGATGGTAGAAGGGAAGGGCTGCTGAAATGGGATGGGTGGATATGGGGAAACAGTTGTGCTGGTTATAGAGGCCGTCTGAGGGAGTGAAGAAAAGACAAAGCCATTAAGGTATGTTGTTGCCAGGGCTGACAGGCAAGGCACTTTAAACCTTACAAATGAAAAGCCCTAGTGGGACCCTGTGTTGGCTGCTCACCTCTTGGTGGCTGCCTCTTACTCTGCCACTCCTTAGCCTTGCTGCACCTTGGGTGAGAAGCCTCAGTCCAGGTGGGAAAGCCCCAGGTCACAGATATAATTCTCTAAAAGAAAGGTGAACAGGAAACTGTTCACTTGGAGATGCCTCCTCCAAGAGCTCTTAACCAGGGAGTAGCCCTACAAGGAGGGCTGCATGCAGCAAATAGCTCTGTCAGGGAGACAGCAGCCACCAAACTGTGTGGCCAGGGCTGGGACCACATGGATTGTGGCACTGAAGCATTACACAAACAAGGCAAATAACATGATTCGTTTCCCTTTTTGCAGATCTTGGGGATATGAAATAAAAAAAAAAAAAAAAAATTAAAAGAAGCAGTATCCTTCAGTGGGCCTTCAACAGATCAAAGGCTTGCTATTAACAAAAGTAAAAGCCAAATCCCCAGCCAGAGCAGATCTCACTTCCTCATCCCTTCCCTCCAAGGCCCCAGGGAGCTCACAGCATCCCTCCTGCCTTCTTATCACACATCATCAGCTTTAACCTTTCTGTTCCTCTTATGTTCTAGCCCTCTACAGAGAGACAGGCAATCACGGCTACAGGGATCCTTCCTATCCACTAAAGGAGGATCTGCCAAGAGAAATCACAAATCTTTTTAAAATGTACTAATATACTTTACCTTTTAGTAAAAATACAGGTGTTTAGCCTGAAAATTTAGTGTTTTCTACTCCAGGAAGAAGACTTTGGTAGAGTGTTCACTGGCATTCAGTGTCACATTAGCAGGACTACAGTATTAGCCAAACTGAGGGACTCACTGAGGGCCATTGCATAATGCTACCTCCTTGCTTTCCCTGTAATTCTTCATATACTTACAAATAGAGTGGTAAAATCTCCAGAAGGCCTTCATGACACCATGAGTTGACAATAGTTAAATGTCCTGCAGTCTAAGTAAGCCAACTGATTTTTGTTTGCACTACAATGAATTAGGATGGAGAGCGTGCTGGTTACCAGCTAACACGGATGGGAACTGCCAGCTGTGGAACAAGAATGTCTCAAGGAGCTCCAGCTCCAATGCTGGCTTTTGCCTAACATCTAGCATGCCAAGTTGGATTTTCTAACAGTAATTACTGGTGACAGCAAATACTGACAAATGCTCAACCATTAGGCTTCAGTTTTTTCCTGTTTCTCCTTTATGAAGTTTCCCTAAAGCAAGTGTTGGCATCAACACAGAGAGGACCAAGGCTGGATACAGTTTAATATCCTTTTTCATGATCTTTTTTAAAGATATGAAACTTTCATGTGAATTTCAAGTACAGACCACCTACAGGAACAGCCCCTGTGGGTTCGATCATGTTGCACTTCAGTTCAAGGTTCTCATTAAACTGAGTGAAGTCAACAGCCCAATTTTTGGGCATGTGCCATGGGGCCATTCCTGTTCTCCATGAAGTCATTGTGTTTTACAGATTAAACTCATATTTAAAGCAAGTAGTTAACTGCCTTTGTTAACCGCACTGAGATTAAATTGGGTTAATCCCTCGGCACTAGAAATGCTTAACACAATTACTTTTTAATTGATGGAGTCATATTTTAATCGCTTCATGGCTTATAAATCTGAAACATGTTAATGCAATAGGGAAAATTACACCCTGATTTAGTGCCAACATTGCCAAGGGAGATATGCCAAACATAAATTTGCCCTTTGTGTTTAATAGCATGGTAGATTTAAAAGTGCATCCATTAAAACAATGATGTTATCCTAAAGATACATTTGAGCCTCTGGGTCAACATCTTCTCAAAAGTCACTCAAGACTATGAAGTTGCCATGCAAGAACACAAGCATGACAGTATTTCCTATGGTATGTTGTAGAGCTATGGTACACAGAACTGCTTTTTCTAAATGGGAAACAGAACAGTATTTCAAAGTTTTCCTTCAAGAATACCAAAAATGCATATTCATTTTATCATTTCTGTAAGCCTGTATGAGGGAAAAAAAAGTGTAAAGCATTACACTAGATTAAACTTTGTTTAAAAAAAATGGAGTTTGTGTCATTTTGTCATTGTGAAATGCTATTAAAATTTAAGCTTTATAGTTGTCACCTGCACTTCTGCTAGAGGTTTCCCAAACCTGGACATTCAACTCCTTTAATGGTCCTCAAACTGTCTCAGATATATATTTTTCAATATCTTTTAGCATCATGATGCTGCAACCAATGTCTCTTGGCTTTCCCTGCTGTCTTTGGCATACCTTCTCTACCTCTTCTATGCAGTTCTATTCAGTCCTTCAGCAGAAAGGATCTTCTGCCACAAGAGTAAGCACGTCTCCTCCCCAAATTCCATGGGTTTCCTAGAGCACATGCGTCTGTCTTAGCTTTTCCTGTGCCTTCACATTTAGTGACTTTTGAGACACCCAGTGAGAGCAACAACATCTTTGTTTTCATTTGGGACTATCTGTTCTATAAACTGCAAATCTAACAGATGCTTTGTCAAACTCCTGAGCTTGGGTTTAAGACACATCATTATCTCACTGGCCCATCTTCAGTTATAAACAGGAACTGAAGATTATCAGAAACTTCATCACTGTAAAGTTAAGCTACAAACTGCATTACTTTAATTCATAGTGTATGAGATCATTTAATTTTAAAAGAAGGTAACAGTTCTCAAACATGTTTTGCAGTTACCTCTATTTTCAAAGAAAGCTAATTCTTTAAACAGTTCCACACTCACCTTATTTTCCCTGTTGTTTCATAACTCTTCTCACCACTGGGGAACACAAAACTTTCCCTAGTGGAAGGTAGGAGTAAAGAAACAAACTGCAAATAATTTCTACATAATTCACACTTTCAGCTAGGGGGTAATTTTGGCCACTTTTCAAAACAACTCAAGATGTGCAGCTTCACAAAATCCTTAGTCATCTTTTTTGTTTCACCAGTCAGCTTATCAAAGTCAGCCCACAGACAGCTCTGATGTCTCCACTCTGAGTGAGAATTTCATCAACAGCACCAGTGCCTGGTGGAGAACTACCATTGCGAGGGAACATCTGAAAACCCAATTTCAGGAAAGAATCATGAACCCCATTCATGAAAGAATCACAGACAGTGCTTTTTTGGGCAAGCACTGGCTGTTCATGAAGGACAAGAACCAAAAGAAGTAAACAAGAGATAGATGCACAGCTATGACGGCACAGATTCCTTCTACCAAGTCAACCCCATCTCCTGTTATACAGAAAAACTTAAATCCAGGACTATCTTGTAGCAGTCACCAGGCCCCAAAAAGACAGAGCATGAGTTTTCTCGCTGTCAGAAGTCATATGAAGGACAGTTTCCAATGAAGAAAGTCCTTTCTGAGACATTTCTCCAAGCTAAAATAGTCTTACTGCTTTTTTTCATGCTTGCTTCTGGCTACTAAGTGTCTAAGAAATATTTCATGCTCTAATTTGCAGTGGAAGGATAATGAAATTAGAATACTTATCAGACTGCAGGAATACAGCAGATCAATAAATTCAATGCATGACTTATACTACAGTACTGCCTACAGGCAAGGCAATTGAGGTGTGTGCTGACAGGTACTTAGTCATTCAAAGCCACACAAATCAGAGTTGCCTTTCTGGTCCAGGTATAGAAGAGATTCTAATGTGCACAAATGTCATATGTCCTGTGTATTGCTGCAGTCATATAAAAACACTACCATGACTTCAATACAGCTTTCATCTGTCCTAAGGAAATATTAATACACGTTGACAGTCACGCCACATAAAAGATGAACTTGCAGGGGAAAAAAAGCATCAGTAATGATGGTCAGAGCTTTAAAACAGAAAACCAAACCAAACCAAACCAACAAAGAAAACAAACAAACAAAACAAACAAACAAAAAAAACCCCCACTGTCAGACAGAAATTCTGAAAATTGCTGATATTTTTAATATCAACTATAAAGATATTTATTTAATTACATTTGTGAAAGACTTGCAGAGTTTAATAAGGTCATTTATGCATTTCGTCAGCCAGGCATATTAACCTTAGCTGTTATGGGATATAAAATATCATATGCATGATATAAAAATATTTTAATCCTGTCTTTACATTGCAGGTATATGAACATATGTATGTGTTACTGTGCAAGTGTCACCAAGCACATTCATTGAGCTGGGTTATTTATGAGACAGCGCGGCACAACTTACTCACCAATGCCTTTTGAATCTTCTCTTTTCAAAATAAGTACAAAAGAAGCAACATGACTAATTCTTAAATGGTATTTATAACCACTTATCAAGCCAACCAGGTAACTTTGTTAGACTGGAGCACTCTCCAAGCCTTGGCTTGCACATTTCAATCATGAGTTCAGTACATGTACAGCACAAATTTGAGAGCAGCTCCAATGATACACCTCAGTGTATGCACAGACCAGCACTGTGTGGAGGGGGGACAAAAATGTCCCCAAAATAACAAAAAAACAAGAGACAACTGGGTATATGTAGTTTCAGTGCCTAGCTCTCAGTTTGCTGAGAATTCTCATTTGTGTGGATTTCTGCATTTCCAATACATTTTTTAAGACTACTCTTCCTAACATACATCCACCTTGATGCCTTGTCAGCTGGACATTATTACCTTATTGTGGTAATTGTATTGTGGTAAGCTTCCACACTACTTAATGATAATTTTGCATCAGAACAAAGGCATCAGGGCATACAAATACAAGAGTTTCTTTGTCTAAGAAAGGTGCATTGTATAAGGTAAGGTTGATTTGAAATAGGCTATTCTTAAATTACTCCCAAAGACTTTACAGGCACTTACCTCTGGCTTGAAGAGTTTATTTGCTTTAATTTAAAGCAATTTAAGTAGTTTGAATAAAACTGAAGTAAGCTTCTCTTAAAACAAGCATCACTGTTTTTATTATGTTTAAATAAAAGATAACACAGATTATATGAGCACAACTTATTGGTTAGAAAAACTTTAGAGAATATGAAGAAATGGAAATATTCAGCTAGCCCATCCAAGATTCCAATTTAGTAACATTTATAACTATATCACAACTGTCAAAGAAGGCCAGATTGGTTTCATGCAATTAAATAAATGCCAGACAAGGTTGCCAAAGAAAAAGCCCATTGCATCAGGTGGGAAACCCCTCATAGAAATAATGCCAATTTTTCTCACTCAGTGCTTAAAGTAGTATTTGAATCAGTTCGGTAATGCCCAACCTGTTGTACAAGAAAGTTTGTACCATTTTGCCTGGAAATAGCAAGGCTAGGCAAGGCAAGAGATAACTACTGCTGAAATCCAAAAGGTCATGTGCTTGGCAAACTTAATTACCAAGAAGGCTAAGTGAAAGAAAATGATTCACCAGAAACACAGGACATTAATTTGTTGTTACTAACTCTAAGGAGAACATGACCAGGGATCTATTCAGCTTCTGGCTAAAATTATTTTGTCAGATGTTTTGCGAGAAAAATTTACAGCATTAGCTGTGAATTACACCCACACAACAAGTCTCAAGTGTGATCCTTCCCAAGTGAAAAATATTGAAAACCTACCACCAGCCCCACACAATACAGGACATAAAGCAGCTGTAAGCTCTGCATGGTGCCCCTTTATTCATTACCTAGTTTTGTCTTATACATTTCCTGCACATCCATACAATTCTCCTTCCTATTTTCTTTACAGAAAAAGGCCAGTACCTAAAAAATCCTCTTCATGAATGACCCCCAAATGCAGTGTGCTTAACCTTGATTTCTAAGCCCACTGCTCACACTGTTCTTGTTTGTTTTCCCTCCAATGACCCTCCTGTTGCTCTGTCACTCCCCAGTGCCATTTCCTCTGTCTTCACAGTTTACTGGCTCTTCCTCTCTGATTGAGGAAAACAACCTCGTACAATTAGGGGAAGAGAGGGATGACCTAATGGAGCTCCTCCATCTCTAACTCCTATGAACAGTGCTTCTAAGTGACTCTTTTGTTGGTTTGTTTGTCTGCTCTAGCATTAATTAGGTTTTTAACAAGTGCATTGTTTGCTAGAATGGCATAAGAAAAACATGTTAAAGCCACCAGCTGGATCTTGTTGACCTATAAATTCATCTGCCTGTTTTCTAACTAGACAATGTCTCATGCCTACGTGATATGGAGATTGCTCAAATAAAATACATGAAAATCCTGAAAAGTCACCATGGTTTTATTTTGTTTAGGCCCAGTTCTCTTTGATATGAGACTTCTTACATCAAACTGCCAAAGACAAAAGGCGTAAATGCTATTCCATACTCTTTGGTACCACTGTAAAAGGGCTTTGCTGTTTACCACTAAGAAGATTCTCTTCATTATATTTTTCCTAACATTTCTCTTTGTCCATGTATTCTATAATGCCAGGTACTAAATTTGCATTTTCAGGTTTTATAGTAAAGGTTACCAGAATGCATTTTTAACTGCACTGGTATACCAGTAAAATGAGCCTAAGCATAATAGAAATTAATCTGCTTATTTTCCTCAAAGATTCAGTTGCACTGGCTATGTTCCTCATTCTGAAACAGCTGGTGAGATAAATGCCAGATCTGATTTAAAGATGCATAAAATATAGCTTACAATTTATTTGTGAAATTGCCTCGTGGTGGAAACCACACAGATCCTGCAGCTGATGACCAAGGCAATTGGCTTGATGCAATTACCAAATGATAATGTAAATAACATGAAAGCAGAGAGAGCAGAAACAAATAAAGTCATTGTTTGAAGAGTTACTGAGGGTTTAGAACTGGAAGCAGACAATTTAGTGCAGGAGACCAAAGCTTCTGCACTTTGCAAATAAATCATTATAGACTCGTAGGGAGGAGGGGAACAACCAAACCATAGCAGAGACAGTGATGGATTCCAAAATGAGAACTGACATGCTTAAAGAAAAGAGGTAGCAGACAAAATCCTGTTTTTAAGGACACAGTCCTGCTTGCAAGCTCCCTCATAACCAGAGTGGAACCAGGAGAAACGCGGGGTCAGGCCTGAATCACTGGCCTGTATAAGGGGTCATTTGTAGCTATTCTCACAGTGCTTAGACCGTGTCCCACTTAAGTCCATTTTGCACTGGAATAAAGGTTTACATAAGACCTTTGCTGAGCGAAGATGAATCACACACTGAAAACAAAAGCTCTGTGGAGGAAAAAAAAAAAGAAAATACCAACAGTTTTTGGAGGAGGAAGGAGTTACTTTTTTCACCACAAGTCCTGTGTACAGTCCCACTAGAGATAACGAAACAGTAACCTACACAACTGGCTCTCAAATAACACCAAGTATAATAAAACACTATGTAACTGCACATGTGGTGGCTGGTCTGTAAAAGGCAGGTATAGGTTAGCTGATAACTTTGCATGGCCTATTTAATTCATCAAATGCCACTGGTGCAAAAGCACAAGAAGCACGACTTTCTGTAGCATGTTGGCTATTACTGCAGTTATTCCCTGCTCCTTGCTCCCCAAGCAGGTGGCTGATCTGTGAAGTGTCCGACAGATGAAGCTGATAGAGCATGGCAGCAGCTATCTACCCCAGGATCTGAATGGGCCCAGGGCTGCAGGTACACTCTGCTTCACTAGTCAAAGGAGCACTCCTTACAAACATGCTTCTTTGCTGTGTTGGTCTCCTCAAATGGCTGAGCAAAGCCCCTGGTTTTCTTGCAGGCAGAATTGTGTACACCCAAATGTGTGTTCTGCCTGGACATGTGGCCACAGTGATGCAGAAGGATCCAGTCTTCAGCTTTTGGGGTTCACAGTCATCTAGGAGGTCTCTTTAGAAAAGTAATGCAAGGCAGGGTAGGAGAAAAACAAGAGAAAGACAGCAAGCTTTGTCTAGAAGTATAAATACTGTGTTCTCTTGGCTTCTGACAGTGGGCTAGCACTGTTTGTTCCAGATAAAGAACCAAGACCTTCATTATTTATAAGCTTTAAGTGAATTTTCTCACTGTAATACCTGGAAGCCTGGCTGTACAGTCACAAACCCAAGTGAAGAAAGGTAGAAATATCTGTCCCTTCTACAAAGAGGAAATTCAGGTGTAGATTGTCCCATCCCACACCTCACCCTGGATAGCAGCTGCTTCAGGAAATTCACTGGCTGGTGACAGCTGCCAGAATAGGGCATGCACAGTTACCCAGGAACTAAATCTATAGCTCCTCTTCCTTATAGAGACATACCCATCCAATTCATTACAGTTCTTCTCAGGGAAGAAGTACAAACGTAAATGACTGATGTGGGTTTGGCTGTTCACTCTACTCACAGCCATGACCTATGCAAGCTGCAGAAGACCTGCCTATACTGGCTCCAGTGGGTATTAAGCCTGGGATAATTGGTTTGAAGAAATGGGAGATCTCTCTGTGGCTTTTACCAAAGCCCGTTTTATATCCTTGTGATGTGTCTTTTGCTGTGTGTTCAAACACTATCCTGATTTGTTTTAACTGGATACAATTCAACAAAATAGAAAGGAAATTGAAGCATTCCTCTTGATGGAGAGGGCACTATGAACAGAGCTAACCCAAGGGAAAATCCTCAGAACCTGTTTGTGGACAGCATCTATAATAATTTTCTTATTCAAATAAGAACAGAGACAGAGCATATTTGCATGATAGATATCCAGCTCAGAATATTCTAGGCTTTGAGTTGCAGTGGGTGCCACAAAAAGTAATAAGCATAAACCACCACACCTAGCAGAAGTAAGTAATCCCATGGAAGCTCAACAAGGCAGGAAAAGCAGGGCACAACTACCACGTCACTGTACAGTCCCACTCATTACTCCCTTGAATGCAGAAAAACAGCAAGATAACACCTACAAGAAGCTTCTTTTTTTGATGATACCTGCTCAAAAGAGGTAAAATATTTAAAACTAATGACAAAACCAGATACCCCACCTACTTAGTTTATATTCAGCTGTGTAACACCTCTAAAACTGGGAAAAATCATGGATTATAGCAGCACAAAGTTTTGGAGTTGCATTAAAGTTGCTCTGTGTGTTTTCTAAATATCCTGTGAACAAGTCCTTCATCTGAAATCCCCTATCACTTGTTGTCAGTGCCCAGAGCAAACTGGATGCTGCCCCGGGAACTTGGGAGCAAAATATCACTCAGCACATGAAAAGTGGCCTTGGAAAAGTGCAGTCACAGACAAGATATTGTAGAGGTGTCAGCATTAAGTACACAAAGCAAAGAGAGAGGCCCTTTGCCAAATTAACAGCATGGGAAAGGCCATCACAAATCAGGAGTGATGCAGTCTCTATTAGAAAAATGGTAACTTTGAAATGCTAAGAAATGACACTGGAAATGAAGACAATAAACAGGTCTATGACAAGTAATGTAGGCTTGTCCTCCTACAATTGCACATCTGTGCCAATGATCAAACATTGATCAGCCCTGTTCAGCTCCACAAATCTAAACTGCTAAATGACTACTAACACCCTCATTAACCAAGGGTTTTGTCCAGCTTCAATCCACATGAACATCAATGCTCCTGACTAGAATACCTCTGTCATTTCTGAATGTATTAAGCTAATCTGAAGCACCCTAAAACGGTTTAGAATTGTATCTGATTTGTCCACTGTTCAAGCACAGTTCACCTGGAAATGGCAGGACAGAACATTCCTTTTATATGTATGTTCTAATAAATATTTTGCCCAATTGATATGATAAAAACATTGCAGGCTAAAGCACAGCATCCTTAAAAGAAAATTAAAAAGGAAACAACTGTAAATGTTAGATTTTTCAGATCAATGAAGAACCAGAAAAAATGCTGATGTTACTGAACTTACATCACCAGGTGTCAAGAAGAGAATCAAACTGTAAATGCCAAAAATTGTGCCTGAAAAAACACTGAAAGGCAAAATATAATATTAAAAATATTTTTTAAAACCCAGATGATACACTTGCAATGGATAAATGCCTCAAATACACAAGCATGTGGATAAAGTATGATTTTTTTCCTGAGTGCATGTACACATGCAGCTGTACAGCTGTGCCAAAAATGGTGCCTGTGTAGCCACTATATAACACCCTATGCTACAACATCTACTTCATGTTGTGAAAGGAATAAACTTGGCTTATATTATACTCTTATACTAGTACGTAACTATTCATTTTTTTCTAGCTTTTAACCTCTTTACTTCAGGCAACATTTCCTAGGAATTAGGAAAGGTGTTGTCAAGTTGTAAGAAGGCATTGCCACAGTACAGAGCAGAAATCAGAAGGACTCACAGTTTTGACTCTCAACACTAGCACTGACTTTGACCTTGATAATTTGCTGATATTAATAAATTTCAGTTTCTGTCCTCAAAAAATCACTATGATACTCCTGAACTATAAATCCATAAATATAGTTTACAACAAGTAAACTGCAAATCCTGTTAAAAAAAAAAATAACTATGCTTTTATTCATCCAGGATCAAAAACTTAACCACTCCACCTGTTTCCTCAAACTTTAGAATCAGGGGAATAAAAACTGTATCACACATCTGGTAACAAACTTACTTCACAATTAGTCTGCTAAATATGTTGAGAAATAGGACAAGTATTAAAATCTGCTATGAAGTTTTCTTTCCCGTACTGTTTTGATTAAGAATTTCCTTTATTTTACTGGAGCATGAGACCCTCTACATTAACAAAAATTTTACTATTACTGCTGATTTTAGGTGGACTTTATGTGATTTTTAATGAATTGCATGATGATATGCAGTTGGACAAAGCCTCGTGAATTCATTTTCTAAGAGTAGGATATGCAATTATGGTAAATTTACATCTTATATTTGAAATGCAGTAAAGTCCACATTCCATAAAATCAAAAATGTCTTTTTTATTCAGTGCTTCATATAGTTTTCCCAGTGTTTCATTTTCACATACCAAAAGAAAAATTCCACAATTTAGAAAATTTAGCATCAAGTGAAAACCACCAGACACAACCTTTCCAAAAGCTGTAAGAATTCTAACCGTGAAATGAACTTTACTTACAGTCAGCTGCATTGTAAAGAAGTAAAAAGACTTTGTAAATTCATTCAAAACCAAAAAGAAGCCATTATTTTTTTAAAAGACAGCACCATATAAAAATACCAACCTTGAGAAAAACACATTTGAATCCCTGAGCTATATTGCCTTAACTTTCCCTTGGCATTAGTAACTTCCCTAGGAGTTCTGAAATACCTATTCCTTTTCCATGACCAGTGCCTACTGGTACAGTAATTCATGTTTATTCTTAAAATACATGAGGAGAAAAGAAGTTTAGCAAAGCCAGGATGTTTTCTGATTATGAGAAAAAGTACTGGTTTGGCTTTCTGATGTGCATGGGGAAATAGAGTACTTGAAGGGAAGGTGTTGAGAGTGAAAGAACAAGATACTCTTCTCTTTCCTGGCTCAGTGATGGACACACTGTTAGAGCACTGATAAACCTCACCATGGATACTGATAAGTTAATTAAAGCAACAAGGCTCTCAGGAAAACACACAAACACCACCTCTGCCCACCAAAGTAAACAAACCAACAAACTGACTCTGCAGGGTCCAAACTAAGTAGCTCCTTCTGAAGAGATCTGCACCAGCATTACTGTTCGACCTCGTCTGTTGAGCACCTGGATTTCCTTGAGACAAAAGAGAAAAAAATACTACTATATCAACATGCTAAAGAAGGTACCTTCTGCAAAGAATTTTGCTTGCAGTGGTGACTCTGGAGGCTGCCTTTGCACAGAGTTCCTGATCCACACCACAGTGACAAAAATTAACACTGGATAAAAAAAAAAAAAAATTTATTTTCTAAGTTTTTTTTCCAGGACCATAGGAAAATCCAGGCTGGAAGGGACCTCAGGAGGTCTTTAGTTCAACCTCCTGCTCAAAGCAAGGCCAGCTCTGAACTCAGACCAGGTTTTTCAAGGCTTTATCCAGTTGGGTCTTGAACACTCCCAAGGATGGAAACTGCGCAGTCTCCCTTGGCAACCCACTGCCTGACTGTCCTTGTCGGGAGAATTTTTCCCCTGTGTACACCCTGAGCCTTTTTCATTTCAATTTATGTCATTGTCTCTTGTCCTCCGACCATACATCACTGCTGAGCCTGGCCCCATTCTCCGTAATTTTCCTCTACATTTTGCAAGGCTGCTCTTGCATCACCCCAAAGCGTCTTTTCCAGACTGAACACACCCAGTTCAGTCCCTCAGTGTCAATGTTTTTAGAAAAGCTCATTCTCAGAAAGGGTAATGCAAATTCAAATATTTATTACAGAAGCAATAACCACCAAGACAACAGTCTAAATTAAATTAAAGAAGAGGATATGACTTGTGTGGCACTGATCTTCCCAAATCCTAGTGGAAATTAATACAATTAGAACCTTGTGGAATTAAACCCTATTTATATACCAGGGAAAACAATTTTCTGTGCTTACTAGGAGTGTTTTTATCAAATACTAAGCGTGAAATGCTCTAATAGGCAAACTGAATTAGCAGTAGCTATGTACCTACTGAGAAGTCATATGCTGTCCTTTATTAATGCTTCAGGTATAATCTAAAATAAAACTTGGAACACACTGCATAGGGAAGTAAATGAGTAACTCTGTTGGAATGGTATTATATTAGCTTGCAAAAACAATAATAAACTATGGGCCAAAATGCACAAAAAAAACAGATGGGTAAAACTTCTTGATAATTTTAAAGACAGCTTCAACTATTCTCACTTAACTTTCGGGTCATTTGATATACACACCAAAGAACAACATTAGGTCTTCCCACAAGCATGGCACTGGATTTTCCTCTGCAACAGCATATGGCAACACTTGTTAAACTGCTCTTCTGCAACAGGTGCTCTATTTCATGATGTAGTATCACCTGCCCCTTTAATGTATAAAGTCATAAAGCAATGAAGTTGTTTACAAGGTAAATGGGGCCCCCCATTCACTTCATCCTATGTAAGAATCAGAGGTTTCAGCTGCAAGCATGTAAGTGACTATGAAAAACAAATTAGGATCATGATTCATGCTCCACTACCACCTAAACTCAGACATGTAAGATGAAGGTTGGGCATTTAATCTCTCCATTACAGCCAACATGGCAGCTGGATGGCCACAATTTATTATCAAAAGCCACAATCAGTATTGAGTGCCTTGACCTCATAAAAGTGTCTGATGAGCTTATCTGGCACAAAGAAGTACATAACATGTCACTGGCTGAATGTGCCAATCCTCACGTGTGGCCTAAGAAGGCTCATTGTGCAAATTTTACAGAGAGAATTTACTCCCTTACCTCCTTCATTCTAACACTAAAGGTCATGCCCTCAAACCTAGTAATAATCTTCAGTTCATTATATACTCAGCTAAGATTATTCATTTACGAAAACACCATAAAATAAGGAAGCAATGAGAATACTGTCCTAATTCTTTAGCATGCCCACATCAAATAATTTGTCCTAAAATGGGTGAATAAATTCAGAGCTCCTGCATGTTTACACAATTGATAAACTGATTTACCTCTTTTCCTAACACTACTCTCCTAGGGTTAAATTAATGACTAATGAAATCCATCTGAATTATTTCACCTATCAAATTAAACCAAGGATATGGACTATTTTAGCAAGATACCAGCTGTGTGAAAGCTACCTAATGACTTTGCAACTTTCTTTTTTAGCTATGATTTTACAGCAGATTTCAATGCTCAATTTCCATGGGAAAAATCAGCATATCCACTGGATACAAAGTGCTAGGAGAGTGCTAGGCCTGTCAGTAACAATCAGTGCATTAGGTGGACATGGCAGGACTGCAGAAACCAGAGGCGCAATTCATTCCTTATATATAACATCACTTTAAACAGAACAGAAAGAGAGGGTTGTGGTTAGGCTGGAAATAGTTCAAGGAAAAATGGAAGGTTGGGACTAAATGCAGGAAATGATGAAGGCAGAGATGAAGGGATAAGGAAGTGTTGCTGTTGCCTATCGATATATTTATAAATGTATGAGGTTTTGCATGAATATCATGACAGTCAAATAATAATTTTCTGCACCTTTGATACATGCTCTACAAACCCACAGTGACAGCCATAGCCCTGGAGAGCTGACAGTCTGAACAGATGTGGCAAATAAAGGGTAAAGGGCTCAGACAGAACTGACCTGCCCGAGGCCGCATCACCTCAAAGTGGCAAGAGTGTATTGTCACTGCTGCAGCTATTTCTTCCTTCGGTGTTTTCTACAGTATAAATAGAAGGCAAAGTTAGGTTTGTGCTGGTGAAAAGAATCCAATGAGATGCCAGTGCTGCTTTGAGCAAACAGGTTGGTAGGCCTATGGCTTGCCAGCTACTTGTCTTTTTTTTTTTTTTTTTTTTTTTTTTCTGTAAGGCCATGCCAGAGCGTTCCTGACAGGTGTTGGATAACACCCTGGAGATCAGGGTCATGCCTTCTTTCCTAGATACACAACAGGTACATCAGAACTGATAAAAAACACGACAGTCTGCCTCGCTCCTTGACATGTTTCATTCTGTTCCTGAGCATTATGGCTGGGAGAGCTGCTTGGGGATGTTCCCTGAGCGGTTTCAGATTGGTTTTCTGATGCTCTCCACTTGCAGAGAGAACATATGGGGCTACAAGAGCCTTCTAAGGCTCCTCCAGACGCTTGCCTGTCCCAGCCCTGTCACCACCAGTGCCACCTGCACCACTGCCAGAGCTGGCCAGGAAAGAGAAGCGTTGGTGAGACCTGGGATGGGATGTGAGTAACACTTGCCATCACCAGCAGAGAAGAGCAGGGGAGACACTTGCCAGTCACATACATGTTGTGCCCGTATTCCATCTGCTACAGTTACCCAAGGAAAGCAAATAACTTGGTCTTGTTTTACCTCAGCTGTTAACTTTGGCATCAGGCTGCAGCTGTGCAGTTCACAGTCAGCCCAACACAGACCTTCTTCAAAACCCAAGAATTATTTTTAGTGCAGCTGTTCCACAGGGTGTAAACGTGGCTGTGATGCTCTCTCAGTCTAATTGAAAAGCACCCGTGCTATCACTATGCCCTTTGCCTTGACAAGGAAGACTTCTTTTTAATCCCCAGATCAGCCTCACTAAGCAGAACATAAACATGACATTTATAAAACGATAGTCCCCATGAATGCTCACTTGCCACATTAGTGCTGGCTACCGAAAACTCCTCTTCCATTATTTAAAGTTAGTTCTGAAATTACTCAAAACCTCTAAGCACATGTTACTGGGTTTTACCCATAGTCTATTTTAGTACAGCGGCAGACATAAGAGCTTTAATAAACTCACAGGCATAAAAAGGCTTGATGTGCACCAGGAGACCTTACGCTTTGCACGTTTGTTTTGTTGGTTTGTTGTTTTCTTTTTAATAATTGAGAGTCCCATGTTACAAACAAACAGTAAGAAATCCCCCCTCGGAGGACATGACACACCTTCCCTTTCCTCATCCCGACTCATTATTTCTTTTCAACACAATTACTTCTTTTCCACTCATGGTGTCTGCAATGAAAGAGCAGGGGAAGAGGTAGAATCGCACACATCCTGCCCCTGAATCTCAAACAGTAAATCCCTCGGGGACAGAAACCCCCTTCTCAAAGCACAAATGACAAATACGAGCATTAAAATCCGTACATACAAACAGGCGAACTACCCATATGCCGAGGAAAAGCCCCTCTGCTGCTTCGCATCGCTGGAAGGATGGACGAGGGGATCTCGGCAGGAAACCCGCTCCGCTTACCTTCATCATGCTGGCAGGCGGGGGGGATGTTCCTGCCGGGATTTCGGCGGGATGGAGCCGGAGGATCGCCGAGCCCCGGGCGCGGATGCGGCGGCACTGCGAGGAGTCGGGGCCGGGGCAGGGCGGTCCTCCCGCTGCTGCCGCGGAGGATGGAGCAGCTGCTGCTGCCGGGGCTGGGGCTCCTGCTGCCGGTGTTGAAGCTGCTGCTGGGGCTGGGGTTCCTGCCGCCGCCCGGCTCCGATTGCATCAGCGGGCGAGGGCGGCGCGCTCGGCGGGCGCTGCCGAGGAGCGCGGCGAGGGGCTGGGGGCCGCCCCGCCCCGCTGCTCCCGGCGGGCACGGCCACATCCCACATCTCGCATCCCGCATCCCCCCCGGCAAGCACCGGCGGGAGCCGACCCTCCGCCCGCACCTCTCCGTAGGGTCATCCCTTCCCTAAAATGGCCCCACATCGCGCGCTGCGTCTGCCAAGCGGCGACAATAATTAAGTGCTTTTCCTGCGAATTATACTGAAGGCAGCACGTTCTCAGCCCTCTCTGCCGTAACAACCGTAACCAAACTCAACGTGTGCAGTGTCTGAGTCATTTCCTCTGTCTGCCGTACACACCAGCACCTCACAGTCACCCCTGCCGTCTCTTGGGCTCTGCCGCTGCCTTCCCCCTCCACCGCCACCTCTGCAGCTTGTGCCGAGTCTTCCAGCCCGGCCGCCCAGCTCGGGGGGGGGGGGGGGGGGGCAAACACCCCCCACTTTACTTGGGGGCAGATGATGTTTCACAGAGGGGCTCTGGATGCTCTCCTGCTGGCCAGTGCCCAGCCCGTGCTGAAGCGACACCCTCACAGCTCTTCACACCTCAGCTGAACAGGGGACCAGCACCCGAAGACAAAAGAATAAACATCAGAGGCCGGTCTACTCTATTAACTTCTACCCATGCTGCTGCCAGTGAAAGTGTACGGTACTGATACAATAAAATCATTAATTTTTAAGAGAAAAATCCCAGTGTAACCACGGTGTGATGTTCACAAAGTGCTTACCGCTTTCATCATAACTGATTTTACATTTAAGTATTTTCTTCCTTCACTACTGTTTTTGTAAAGGTTTTCCCCTTCTGATCTGCTTGAGAGTAGTTCTAGAAAGCTGTTTCATCTCAATGCTGCTCTGTCAGCAATGCCAAGTTCTGCTTTGCAGGTTGTACATGAATTATTCTCTCTTGTATAGTGCCAGAGATTGGTTACGTAAGTATAAGCAGATTTTTGTTCCTGCCACTCTTCAGCCAAGTAAGAAAGTAACATTTAATGGATTTACAACCATTTTGGATTTCAAAGAAGCACAGGTGAACGATGCTACCCAAAATCCAGGTTCATGTGAACAAGTGATGTTTCAGTGGCTATTAAGGAGAGAAAAAAAATGGAGCAAAAAACTGGAGGCAGAAAAGGCAGCAAAGAAGCATCAGATGGATACAATTAATAATCAGGGCACTACTCAGTGCTCATGAGAGCAATTCAGTCTGGTCACAATGAGTTATCTTCAGATTTCAACCACAATGTAGGAAAAAACATGCTGGGTCAGGCCAAGGGTCCATTTAATTCAATACTCAGTCTCTCGCAGTAGACAATAACGATGCCTACAGAAGAGTTTCCAGAAGAGAATAAGCACACAGGGGCACTTTCCTGATACACTCTTTTAGCCTCAAGAGGTTTTTACCACAGCAGCTTCCTGAAAGATGAATTCTCTAGGCATAACAGTCCCTCATGGATTTATGTACTATTGATTTGTTCCTTGAACCCATTTAAGTTTGGTATCTGATAAGATCTTGTTCTCATGAGTTCCATAATTTAGCTCCGTTTGTGGAAGAACATATAATTTTGTTTTATTTTGAACTTGACACTTGAAAACTTCACATCATTCTCCATTTTTCTGATACTGTGACACTGTAAACACAAAGATTAATTCATTCGTGATTTTACACTCCTGTTGAATCTGCTGTCAGCCATCTCCTTTCTCCAGATGAAGAGTCCTAATCTTTTTTTGTTTGCTATAAAACAGCTCAATAATCTTGATCATCTTTTATTTAGGATGGGGACACAATATGCACAAAACTGGAAATGCAGGTCCCATATTTACTTTTAATTTGCTCCCTCCTTCATCCTTCCCTCCCCTTCTTTTCATAATGCTTATAGTTCTGTTTCCTAATTTGACTGTTCCTGAGCACTAAACTGAACTAATGTATTTACAAATTATTTAATTCCATGATTTCTCTCCTGTAAGGTAACAGGTCACTTATAACCTACACCTGTTTACCCAAATATAGCTTTTTTTTTTTTTCCATGTGCATAATTTTATGCTCTACAGACATTTTTATATGCTATTTTGACAACTGTGTACTGATTTTCACAAGGTCTTTCTGCAAATAGCTCTAGTTTGGTGAATTGTTTAACACTCTTACCCTTTACTCACATAGACAACTTTGCCTTTTCTCTATTTTGCTCCATTTCCCATTTTCTCAGTCATACACTCTGTCTTCTGTTTCTTATCTTTAAACAAATTAGTGAGAGCAACCATAAAAGCACCTCTCTTGTGGGAGCTTATTTTCCACGAGCCTTTGGTAAGAGATTTTGTCAAGTTCTTTGGAAATCTAAGTAGATTGTATCCACTGGACCTCTCCTTTCTGCACCCTCATTGAATCCTTCAAAGAAGTTTCTAGATTGGCAGGTCAGGATTTCCTTTCACAAAAGTCATTCCTTATTACATTTTCTCCAGACTCACTTCAGTATCCTGAATCTCTCTAGAAGAAATGCTGTTTGAGTGCAATTTTACTGTTTCCAGAGCTCAGTTTCCAGTCTGAACAGTGTTGTGCTTTCAGCCTTTTTTAAGCTCTCTGCAATATTCTCCGCCATAGAGATGCCTTCAAGTTATCCTTGAACTACTGCCTTGAACTACTGCCTTAACCTACTGAGGTACAGAGCAGAATCCATGACCTGGCCATAGCTAAGAAATAGGAGAAGGAAAGGAAAGAGCAAGAAGAAATATGTAAACTACAGAGGATTTGTGTAAAGCCAAACCACCAAGTAATCTAGGATATGTAATAAAAAGAGATCTTTTTATTGATATTCTTATTTTATTCAGAGCCTGAACTTGGTAATAAAAGTCAGAAAAGGGAGATAAAACTAAGTGAAGCTATAGAATTTACCTTAAAACTTGCTTCTTGCTGCAACATCTGAAAACCTGAAGTTACCATCAGTAAATGTGCCACACAGACATGTTTTTGCAGTGTTGGCTTGCAGTACCTTGGTCTAGTTACAATTCTTTATGTTACACTCCAGAAATTACAAGGCACCAGTAAGAACTTACTTTTTCTCCAGTCTGAATATTTCATTTTCATAAAACAAGCCATTGTTCAACACTAGTTTTTCCATTAACACCAAGAATTCTGTGAACGCTTGACAGCACTGTTAAACTTTACAAGCTTTAATGAGTAAATTTTTCACAAATATGAGAGAATTAAGTAATTTATATGCTCCAAGTCCAAAGTATTTGCAAAAGCTCTAGGGTTTCACAAGGTAAAAAGTTTGAGTCATGCACATTATCCAAGCCAGAGCTGAGTAAACTCACCTTTAAGCCACAGAAATATGAGGAACTGCCATTGTAAAAATCAAAAGGCTCTATGACATAAAGCAAAAGGAGGAATTTTGAAAGAGGAAGCTTATAATTCCATAATTCTACAAGAAATGAAGGGCAGAAGCTCTTCTTAATAAACTTTTCCAAGGTTTCCTCTCAAAACCCTGCATAAACAGGTTAGGGTGAAGGTGGGTAGAAACCACGTTTTCCATTTAAGAGAAAGCTGAGATTCTGAGAAATTTTTTGCCTTCTGAAATGGAATGAAAACTTCCTGTAATAAAATGTGAGGGAAACATTTTTGATTCAAACAAAATGTATCATTTTGACAAATTTCTGTGTTTTAGTTTGATCCTGATTTTTTAAAACTTTCAAAGTTCTTTGTAACATAAGCCCTCTTGAAATGTGTTCCAAAGTTATTTTAAAAATCCCCAAATCGTATATTTTCAAAAAAATCACAATGTTATGTTTTGATCTTTCTGAAAGACTTTGCTTCTACTTAGCTTTTGTACTAAAACTTTGTCTTGCATAGTTTCTGCAACTGCATGTAAGTGCATTGGCACAAAAAATTAAAATAAGGAAACATGAACTTTTATCTATAAAATTCTTCAGTCTAATTCCAGCCACAAAACTAAAACTCTTAAGTTTACAAGTAAGAAGGTAATTGCAGGATATGATTTCCATATAGCTGCCTTGCAGAACTGGAAACATCGTTGTGGAAAGATTTTAGAGCGAGAGAAAGAAATTCTTTACAGAGAAAGTAATCAGGCATTGGAATGGGCTGCCCAGAGAGGTGGTGGACTCACAATCCCTGGAGGGTTTTAAGGTGAGACTGGATGTGGCACTAAATGCCATGATCTAGTAATCAACGTGGGGCTGGATCAAGGGTTGGACTTGATGATCTCAGAGGTCTCTTCCAACACAGTTGATTCTATGATTCTATGAAAGGAAAACCTTTGGGTGAGAATCAGGTTGGTGCTGTAGACATTTCCTAACAGAAAAAAAAAAAAGTATTGTGAAAATATTTCATGTATATACATGTTCATAGAGTAAGATGACTTTTTAAATAATTTTTGCTTCAGAGAAGGACAAGTCCTTTAAAGTCTTGTCACTTGGGGCTACAACAGAATGATGGGAGAAGCTGATGTTATAAGCCATACACACAGCAAGCAATGTTTGCAACCACTGGTCCTGCTTTTGGAAGAGGAGAAGAAAGTGAAGATTCTTTTGTAGAAAGACAGAGGCTCTCTTGCCTGTATCATAGTCACAGGCACACGTCACCTGTGCAAAGAGGCTCAGTAGAATGCAAAGTTCCAGTGGGAGCTGTTTTCAGAGAAAACAGACCTTTCTGCACAGCAGCACCTTCTGGTGCCCATTTCCTCCTCTCTGTCCTCTTTTGTACCTCCTGGGCCGTGTCAGCCGCACTGTGTGTGGGCTGTGTGTATGTGTATGGCCAGACTTCCCGAACGAAGATTTGGGAAGGGCTCTCCCCACGTGCCCTTCCAGCCTGTGCAGTGAATTGTTTAGGTGAGGCACAGAGTGCGCAGAACTGGCCCCACCGTTTCAGTCCTGAGGTCCATTTGCCACGGTCGAGCGAGCTTGGACAGTGACAGGGAAGTCCTCGGGACTGTCACAGCACCCGGTACTGACCGGGGCTGACCCTGCTG
>JAWWEV010000043.1:71625674-71638033 GCA_035583235.1 Hafferia zeledoni | reverse complement strand
AGTTCTGTGCATGCTGTGCCTCACCTAAACAATCCACTGCACAGGCTGGAAGGGCACACCCACGTGGGGAGAGCCCTGCCCAAATCATCGTTCACAGTGTCTTGCCATGCATCAGCTGCAATGTGCTTTCCACTGCTTAACATGCAGCTGCAGGAAAGCAGATAATTTCAGCTGTTTCTCTGGAGAGGCATTGCTTTTGAGAAACTAGATTTTGATATGTTTTTTTCTGTATTAACACAGGCAGTGATAGTGTTGCATATCTCTCATACACTGTATCAGAGATGACACCTTAAAGTACACTTCTACTAATAGAAGAAATAAGTTGTTAAGCCTTGACAAGTATTTTTACTAGGCATATACCATGTTAGATGTTATCATCTTATCAGTGCTCTTGTCAGGCTGTCTCTCCAGATGCTTTTTGTTGATGTTAAGTTTTGCATTGTTCTCAACCAACAAATTAAATACTATTTAAAACTGGGACCAGCGCGTTGCTGAAGTCTCTATTGTGCCTTCACCTTGCCTTTCTCTGCAGTGCTGGAGGAGGTGCTGGTTTCCATTGAGAATGAGCTCCAAGCCGTGGAGATGCAGATACAGGAGCTTGTGGATAAACAGCAGGAACTCCTTCAAAAGAAGATGAGAGTAAAAAATCTGATAAAACAGTCCTCAGGAGATGTGGAGGCAAGTGGAAGTAAAGACAATGAAACCTCAGCTGAGGCATGGAACAAAAAAGGTTTGCAAAGTCAAATACAAATATTTTAACAGAGATATAAACTAATTTGGTAGGGCAAAATGCATTCCTACAGAATTTCTTTTGACTAATGATATTGTCCTATTTAAATTTTGTCAGGTGGCTGACCTGCCATCTTAATTATATGGGGTAATGTTTGTACTTAACTCATTGGACATTCCTAAACATTAATCTGAGTTCTGGGCAGAATTATCACAAGAATAGCCTATTACAACTACTTCTATTCTTTCCTTGTTGCAAAGTGTCAACTTAAGATTTGATTTGCTCTGAAAATCCCAGAGTAAATTTTTATTGCGATACTTCTGTACTTAAAACGCTTAAATTACATTTCAGGGTTAAGAGTTGGACTCAGTGGTTCTTGTGGGTCTCTTCCCGCTCAGAATATTCTGTGATACTGCAATACTTACATTCCCAGATTCTATTCTAAAAATAATTGCTCTGGATCATCTCAAGATTTCATAATAGGAGTTTTGCACTCGGAGTTGTTTCTTGCTGTCTCTGTGTTTCTTCTTGCTTGAGTGGGTAGGACATTGGTGGTGTTTGATGTGGGTTTTGTGGCTTCACTCTTTCCAAATTAATGCAAATTAGATGGACGTTGACAGCCAAAAATAATGTTAAATACATTAGGATGGTGGAGTTAGTGTAAGTGGCAAGTGTCCCGTGGTGGTGTGAGGGTTGCTGTCCTTTTGGAAGTTGCTGTCTTCCAAGTTCAACATAAACTCAACTCTTGGATGGTTGGTGAGTCTTGACCATGTTATGCCTTGCCAAATTCGACTCAGATATTTCAAATTTTTTTCCTGCCCCTTTTCTACTTAATTTGCATTTAGAAATACCTGTATCTATTGTATGTATTTGCTTTTTCTGCTTTTTAAAAAATTATACTCATTTTGTAGTTTAATCTGTATTTATGTTTAAGTGCTGTGCATATGTGAAAATACTGATATTTTAGAATTGCAAATTGATGGTATTGAACAAATCCTTTGTCTTTGGTATCCTTATGCCTAATTATCTCCTCCTGTGCTTTGAAAACTGACATCTTTGCAATCAGATGCTGTGTGCATGTTAAATAAAAGCAGTGGCTAAATTTGGTCTCAGTATAAAGCTCAGGGAAGTCAGTAGGAGGCTTTGCTTGGTTTTAGGGTCTTGGATCTTGGCTGTGCTCTTTGCAATGTTGCCTCAAGTCCCAGAGTTAATTCTTGCATTGCATGTGGTGTAGCCTGGGGTTCCCACAGTTTTCCTGCATTTTAATTTTAATGGTGTCACAATTGTTAATATGATTACTGTTGCATCTGAAATTATGTTTTTACAATATTGTGTCTTTAAATAATGCAGTCTTTAGCTCTTTATTAAAGAAAACTATTATAAGCATGCTGGGGTGATTATTTCATGAAAGATTAAACTTTCCCTCCTTCGTTCTTTTGAATAAATGTTTACTATTGCTGAAATATAAAAAAATTGTATCCTTGCTTCCTTATACTGTTTGTAATTGCAGCATCTGTATGAGGGAAGTTTCAGGGCTCAGGGTCTGGTTTGATTTATTTTCAGGCAAGGCTTCTCATTTCCATTTAATTTTGGACTAATGAGTTAACATGGTCATTAGCACTTTGAAGTTCTTCATCAGTTTGTGAGGTTTTTTGCATGAATTCACATCTATGTCCAATGAGAGCTTTGGTCTGGAGGTAGATTGCCTTTACATATTATAGAGTTTTCAAAAGTCCACCCTAGAAACTGGTTTGTACAGATTCAGGCTGTGTGTGGCTTTTTCTGTGCCATTATTGAATGTTTAAACACTTTCCTGGAACCTAAAATTGTGTTGCTTCCAGATTTAGTTATTGAATATGTAGATTATTCTTCCTTCTTATTTTTTGACTTGCTTATGAAACATGTTTGGGGTTTTTTTTCCCTTTAACAGATTTTCCATGGTATGAGAAGATAAAAACTGCACTGCAAGGCAAATTTAAACTCCAGAAGTTTAGGTCACTGCAGCTGGAAACAGTAAATGCTGCAATGGCAGGAAAGGATATATTTCTTGTTATGCCTACAGGTGGTGGAAAGAGCCTTTGCTACCAGTTACCAGCTGTCTGTTCTGATGGTATGTAAGGGAAAAAAAGCACATATATAAAGACCTGGATTTATTTTCTCCCTTTTATAGTTATTTGGAAAATAATACTTGGAGAATTTGGTGTCTGATATCACAGTATGGGGGGAAAAAAGAGCAAAGATATGAGATACATATTTGCTCGAAATAGTTGCTTTATTTATTTTCTCTGAAGGAGCAATATTAGCTTTAAATTATTTAAATTAAATCTTATCTACAAGGAATATATATTTTATCAAGGTTCCACTCCATTCATAATATTAAACATTGAAAGAACGTTTTAAAAGTTTGTCACTATTTTTTCTTTCTTTCCTTTTTAATTCAATACACAGACTATAAATTATTAAAGTACAGATATCTGTTATTTGTCTCTTCCACTCTGAACTTTGAGCCTCAGATTATTTGGGATATTCATTTTTAAAAATAAGTATCCTGTTCTAGTTTTTAAGCTTTTTGTGTGTGTATTTTTGTTTGGTTGGTTTTAGTTGGTTGTTGTTTGTTTTGGGGTTTGTTTGTTTTTTGTTTTTTTTTTTACATAACCCATCCAATTGCATAGAACTTCACTAATGTACGAAGATAAAATGTACCATTACCTACCACTGCTTCGTTCTATGGTGAATTAGTACCTCATGACTCAGATAATGCAACTTGCATTGTTTTGTATATTAATTTTTATACTCTGTTGCAGCCCAGTTGTTTGTGATGGACATTTATTAAGAATTATCCCTGTGTGATCTGGCACTCACTTGTCAGCTATCCAGGAGGGGAATCTGCTGCTGTATATGAAGCTTAAGCTTATGCCTGGCAGTCTCTTGAGAGCTGATGTATTAGTAAAAAGCATTAGAGGAGATATTTGTGACGTGTGAAGTGTTCAGTTGGCACAATGATTGATTGTTACAGGTTTCACACTCGTGATATGCCCTTTGATATCCCTTATGGAAGATCAGCTCATGGTTTTGGAACAGCTTGGTATTTCTGCAGCTTTATTAAATGCCTCAAGCAGCAAGGTAGGTTTAACTGCCAAGTCTTCGTGGGTTTTGTGCTGGATGTGCTGGTGTCTCACCCCTGTGCTACAGGTGACACAGATTTATCAGTTAACTCTGCTCTGTCCACCATATCCTGCCAGGAAGGTGCTGTGATGGGGGTAACGGGAATAACTACCTTGTGTTCTTGTTTTAATGGTGAGAACACATGTAAACAAACACCTTTCATGGAATAAATCGATTTCCTGGGACTATTTAAAGGATACAAAGTACCTTTGGCTGGTGTGTGTTGCAAATTTTTACTCAGTTTCTAGACTTGGAGTAGGTGATTTTTGTTCACTAGTAACATATTGAGTGCTGCAGGCTTTGACATAAAACTATTTCTCTCTTTAGGATGGTAAGCTGTTTGATCCAGAGGCCAAAAAGCAACTTATTTCTCAGTCTGTTATTAATCAGTTGCTTTTTAGAGTAAAATGTATTTTCCTGACTAGCAGGAGGCTGTGATCACTGACTTTGCACATGACACTGGATTTGATGTCTGTGGCTTGATGCCATGTGCCAAACTTGAAGCCTGCTTTGAGGCAGAGCTCTTCAAAAACTCAGTAATGAAGATCACTGTGGTGTGGTCTTGTGTGCAAGAAATTATTTTATACTTGTAGTACCACTGGCATGTTTGGTCCATTATCACAGCAGGAAGGTTGGAACTGGATGATCTTTAAGGTCCCTTCCAACCCAGGCCATCCTGTGATTCTATAATGATCATGCTTCTACTTCATGATCGGATCATGGCACAGAATTATCCCAAATGCCAACTCTGATAGTATGTTGGGAAAATACGGATACCACACAATGAAGCAAAGACAAATATTCAATACTTTGCTTTTTCAAAGTTCCATCACAGATTTTCCAAGTATTAAAGTTAACATTTTTTATATATAATAATCTTCTACTAAGGCTTATAATAGTGGTGGATACTGTGTAACAGCTTGTCTCTGTTAATTACCCCTTATGAATTGCTAATCACCTCTTAAGAACCTTAGCACTGAGCAACTTGAGTGTGTTGTTGCAGTTTGTTACCCACTGATGTCTCCTTTTTTTTTTTTGAACAGGAGCACGTGAAGTGGGTCCATACTGAAATGCTAAACAGGAATTCACAGCTGAAGCTCATTTATGTGACCCCAGAGAAGATTGCAAAGAGCAAAATGTTCATGTCCAAGCTGGAGAAGGCTTACCAGGCCGGGCGGCTGGCTCGGGTCGCAGTGGATGAGGTCCATTGCTGTAGTCAGTGGGGCCATGACTTCAGGCCTGGTATGCTCCTCAGAAATCCAGTCTGCAGGGTTATTCAGCCATCAATAAATAATTAGTATAGCCAGGTGCTTTCTTCATGTGTTAAGTAAATTCTTAGTGTATGACTAGTACCTCTGTTAGCTCAAGGAATTTAATTAGCAAATTGCTATATCCTTGCCTGAGGAGCTAAATGGGGATGATTTCAACTTAGATTTTTCTGTCAGTGTTCTGAAAAACTCCTTCAGTTTACTTTAATTGGAGCTTCATAAAGTCAAATGTTTTGGCTCTCATATTTAATATGGATAATGCAGTTAATCTGCTGCTATTTGAAAAACTGTCATTCTGCACGCTGCTCCCTGGAACTTTGGGTGACAGAGGTAGAGCATTTTGTAAATTCATGAGATATATTTAACCACCTCTAAAGCAGGTGAAAACAAATACCTGGGACTTGGAGAGGAAGAAAGTATGCTTGGGTCTCTTTCCTATCTTGGCAGTTTTAGAATATTGTTGCTTGTTGGTTACTGTTTCTTTGCCTTTGAAAGAAAACCTGATTTGAAGCAATATGAACTGCAAAGTCAGTCTTTGCAGTTTTGCTAAAAAGTGGTATCAGAGCCAAGAGCCAGGTAGTTAAACAGGCAGTGTGGAATTTGGATATGCACCTCTGGCTGCATTGCTATTCGAAAGCAAGTGATTGTCAGAACTGAGCCTTTGAAATCTTTCCTTATTACAGTCTGGTCTGTGTATCCAAATTTCACGTTGCTTGTTTATTAACAAAGCTGTGTTTACTCAAAAGCTGTTTGTAAAAACGGACTGGCAAAATAACAATGCTGGTTAATGTGATGCTACTCATATTTTCCTAACTTTAAGAACTGTTTCCAGATTTTTTGCCTTCTGAAGTGTCTGATAATTGCATCCTTCCAGTACCTGAAGGGAACCATGGAGAGAGACTATTTGCAAGGACATGTAATGACAGGGCAAGGGGGAATGGCTTAAAACTGAAAAAGAGCAGGTTTAGATTAGATATTGGGAAGAAATTCTTTACTGTAAGAGTGGTGAGGCACTTGAGCAGGTTTCCCACAGAAGGTGTGGATACCCCATCCCTGGAAGTGTTCAAGGCCAGGCTGGATGCAGCTCTGAGCAACCTGGTTTACTGGAAGGTGTCCCTTCCCATGGCAGTGGGGATGGAATGAGATGGTCTTTAAGGTCCCTGCCAACTGAAACCATTCTGTGATTCTGTGAAATTGAATTAGAAGACATCTATTTTGGTAACTGCAGGATTATCCCTTTGAATACTGTGTACATGAGTATCGTTTGTGAAGTTTGGATTTGTGGAGAGAAATCTCTTAATGTCCATGTTTTGTTTTCTTGCTTAGACTACAAGTCTCTTGGCATCTTGAAAAGGCAGTTTCCCAATACTCCCTTGATTGGACTGACAGCAACAGCTACAAATCATGTTTTAAAGGATGCTCAGAAAATTTTGCATGTTCAGAAGTGCATTACCTTTACTGCCTCTTTCAACCGGCCCAACCTTTACTATGAGGTAGGTCTTGTTTCCTGCTTGTTCAGCTGCTGCATCACTGTTGTGTTGTCTCCTGTGAGGTACAGTTGATTAAATTTAGAATAGGTTTCTTTTAGAATAAATTTTAATAATCCATAGCTTGTCAAGAATGATGGTGTTCTTTAATTACTTCTTGTTGTTGAACGTGTTGTCAACTGCAGAGGGGCTTGGGCTGCTCTGTCTGTGAGCAGACAGCACAGTGTACAGGAGAGAGGCAGGCAGCAGGCTCAGACTGCTGCAGCCTGTTGAAAACATGTCCTGTGATGGCAAAAGTTATTGTGTCATGCTGTATTTTCAACTTGGCTACAGGTTCTTTTATTATTCTTGATGGGGAAAACCTGAAGGTTTGTTTTTTCTATGGACTTTTGAGTTGTAGTCTGACTGCACACAGAAGAGAATTTTTGTTAAATGGCAGAACAGTTTTGTTTATCATACTGTAAGAAACAGAGTAATAGGATTGTTTGACACACTGTGTGCCCACTGGAACTCTGACATACGTATATTATACCTTTGAGGTTCGGCATAAGCCCTCAAATAATGAAGATTTCATTGAGGACATAGTTAAGACCATCAATGGAAGATACAAAGGACTGTCAGGTAAATAATATCAAAAAAAGTGCACCTGTTACTTTTCATAATCATCAGCATTACAAGGATGTTGGGATGTTTTCAAGTGATCCTGAAATGTGTAGAGAAGTAAATTCTACCTTCACCATACATTAAACATCCAGCCTTAAGAATAAATGAAATTTAATGAGCTCCATACCTTAAACAATTTATCTCCTCATTCAGTAGTGATTAAATCTCTTTACTGTCTAGTTGTATCTTCTGATGTGTTGAAACAGAATGTTGATTTATATTAAACAATATTCACATAGATAAGAATAATAGGAATTTTTAAGATTGTAAAAGTAATTGCATATTTAGTCATTTAGTATCTAAGTGTCAGGAGGCTTATTGGATTTGATGCTTCTTTTTCATATTTGATCACAAGATTCATCTATTATTCAGTGCCCACAATGGGTGTTATGGGTTGATTTGTGCTTTTGTGAAGAAAGCAGAACTTTGTGTAATCAATAAATTATGTACTGCAAATTAAGAGGAGAGACATCTTGCAAAGGCAGCAGAACCTGGTTTTCCAGAGCAGCAGTCTGTCCCTGTCTCTGCTGTGGAGCTCTCTGGGTATGATGAGCAGCTCCCAAAGAGCTGTGCCAAGATGATCCCATGGCTTTGTGTGTAATCCCTGACTTAGCCCAGACTGACTAATGACAAAAAGCAGATTTATCTGAAACCTCAGGTGAGATGCCACAGATGTCATAAGGAACAAGAACCCCTCTACATAAGGTTTCACAAGCATTGTCCTCCTTGAACGTCAATAGAACATTTCCATGAGTATGTGGATTGGCACCCATATTTCCTCTTTAGCATACAAGTCCAAGCTGGTAATTGAAGTTTCCTTCATGGATACAAATACTGCAGACTGAATAGGCACAAAGACTGTATAATGCTTTTTATTTATTAGGTTAATAAAAATTTCACAGTTTTTAAGTACTGGGGATTGTTTGGCTTTTTTAAGGCATTACATTGAGGCATTTTTCACTTTTGTGCAGGAATTGTTTACTGTTTTTCTCAAAAGGATTCTGAACAAGTTACTGTGAGTTTGCAGAAACTGGGAATCAAGGCAGGGACTTACCATGCAAACATGGATGCTAAATATAAAACCAAAGTTCATAAAGGATGGGCAGCAAACCAAATCCAGGTTAAGTAGATACTTTCCATGGACTTGTCTCATTTAAACAAATTCTGTTTGATACTTTAATGGTTTCTTAATGGTTTGTTTTTCTTTTTCAGGTTGTAGTGGCAACTGTTGCTTTTGGCATGGGAATTGATAAACCTGATGTGAGGTTTGTAATTCATCATTCTATGAGCAAATCCATGGAGAACTACTACCAGGAGAGTGGACGTGCAGGTATTGTAGGAAATGGCTCTTGCAAAGTTGCCATTAAACCAGTAAAACTGTAGTTCAATTCCAGCCATTTGTGCAAAGTCTCTTGTCCTTGAGACAGGTTACAAAGTGTATAATGACACTCTGCTCCTGTAAAGAGGCTTTTAAGCAAATATAAACTGTGTGCATGATCTCAGGCCTCTGTTGCAGTGTAGCAAAGAGTAACTGGGTAGCCAGCCCTTCACTCGGCATTTTTTGAGTTAGCTGGTTTTTATGATATCTGTGGTTTGCCACAATAACATGACACTGATTTGGTGTATGGTTTTTTGTTTGTTTTTCTCCGTATAGAAACGGGGATGTGTGATTTGCTCCAATTGTCTTTAGATGATGTCTAATCATTGTATGAATTTCATTGCCAAAGAAATACAAGTATGATGGGGGAGTGTGGAGCAGGGAATTTTAAGGATTGATCAATGTATAGCAGGACTAAACAGCTGTTATGGTTAAAAAAAAAGCGTTAATTTTGTTTTTTTTATCTTGTGTATCACTGCGTTTTCAAAGGCAGATTTGAATCTATGTAGGAAAAAAGCTTTACAAGGATCTTGAGGGGAAAATGGGTTGAAATTTTAATTTTCTATTCATTTTAATGTGTTGCAGGTAGAGATGACCAAAAAGCTGACTGCATTTTGTATTATGGTTTTGGAGATATATTCAGAATCAGCTCAATGGTAGTGATGGAAAATGTCGGGCAAGAGAAGCTCTATGATATGGTATCCTATTGTCAAAATATGACCAAGTAAGTTGCTTGTGATGCCTTCATAGCTTAGGTTTTAAATAGGCTAATTTAGTTAGGGTTTTTAGAGGGCACTCAAAAAAAAAAAACAACCCCAAAAAAACCCACACAACAAAAAAACCAAACACAAATAACCCCAACTCAAACCCAAAACCAACCCATTACCAAACAAAACCACCCACAAAAACAAGAGCAAGTTTGCCAGCTTTATGATAAAATTCTGGAAGTTCTGTGGAGGTGAAATACTTGTCAACCAACACTATCTGGATTTCAAATCCCATTCTGGAATGCTTTGGTTTTTACTCTTAAGGTACCAGTGTTTCATGGCCGTATAAGAATCCATATATGTGTAATGCTTCTTCTGCTGCACTGAGCTATTTGGAATACTTCATGGAAAGCACTTATATCCATGTTGTGGGCAACTGGTGTGTGAAGTATACCTTTGTTAGCCTCATGTGAGTTCATATTCTTATGATTTTTAATTCTATTGAAATTGCAGGCTATACTTTTCTGCTTTAACCAAACTGTTCCTACATCAGCATTTATTCATTATTCCTACTGGTAAAACTGACAGGGAGTACTGTGTCACAGTATTTGTTCTCTGATTTTTCCTGAGATAATTCTTCATGCCTGTTTTGAGATATCAGCTGTTGCCATTTTCATGGTTTATAACACCTGTGTGTACACGTGGGTCCTGTAATCTCTCTGTTCTCCCAGGTGTCGCCGGGTGCTCATAGCCCATCATTTTGATGAGGTGTGGGATTCTGCAAACTGCAACAGAATGTGTGATAACTGCTGTAGAGAGAATGGTGAGTAAAGGGCAGAGAACATGGGAAAAATTGGTTTAAAGAAATACAGTTTAGAAAAAGTATAAGCAAATTTTCTGAACTGTGCTTGTTGTAATACTGCCACTTTTCAAGGTGCAAATTTTGCCATGAATTTCAGCTTTTGGTGTTGCCAAGTTCAGGGTGTTTAGCAGGATACTTCCTGGTTTGGCTTTTTGCCTGAAGCTGAACACTTTGTGATCCTTCAGCCTCAGCTGTTCACCTGTTCCCAAAAGGGAGGCTGGGACAAAGGGAAGATTGGCTTACCTGTTTTAAAGAGATTCTGCTATGAGTCAGGTTTTGTTTCCTGTGCCAAACTGTTCACACTTGAACTCTGAAAAGGTACAGTTTGCCCATCCTCTCACAACTTCCCCGGTAAAATCCCTGAGGATTTCAGTGCCACATGCTCATGAGATGTACCTGTGTCAGGACTGTGCATGACAGGACTCCAGAACCACTGAGCACACCAGTTCTGGGCCTTGCTGCCTGTTAGCCCTGACAGCACAGTGTCTGTCCAGCATATGCTCTTCCTTTGGAAGAAAGTTGGGATCATAAGAGGGCAGGCATATGGGCTAGACACAAGAGGGAGCTTGGGAGATGAGCTGAAACAAGACCAGCTGCATGCTAAGTGGATGGTTTCAGTAGAATGTGATTTTGGGACATAAAGTGTTTTGCTGCTTTGCCCACAAACATCCTGGGAGTGTTGGTTAGCTCATTCTTGCTTTAATTGTCACTTTTGGTCCCCATCAGAAAGCCAAAAGACTCAAATGATGCACAAAACATCTGTTGTTTCACTTAGAGTGAGCCCTGCAGTTTAGACATAGGGCACCCCTTGAAAAGCTAGAAAGCTCTGAAAGGAGTTCTGAGAGAAAGTTGGTCTTGGGCATCTTTAACTGGACACACAAAACCACTTTATAATGCTTTGAGGATCAGGTGTATTCTTGTAATACCATCTCATATCACATACCTGTTGAAAAAAGGATTTGGATAATATAGTGATCAACAGTGGGAAAAAACTCTGTATTCAAAGCTCTTCTCATAACTAGACTTTATTTCCCTCTACATGTTTTGGGGTGTAAAGCAGACAAAACAAAAATCTAGCTTGTTTTTTCTTTATACAGTTAATTATATCATAAAACTGTTTTGCAAAATACTGCAAGTGAGAATGTCTTATTTATCTTCTAGTTAGAAACGTGTTTTATTTGAAATTTATACTGGAATCAGAGCTTGGGAAGAGTATGGAGCTGCTTTGTACCCAAGGCTTACAGGAGCCATGTGATGAAATATAGTGGAAATATATCCTGATTATTTCTTGTACACTCTCAGGGCCTTTCAATACACAAGCAAGGTCTGAGGAAATGTAGCAGCAGTACTTGTTCTTCAGTATTTAATTCTTAGTATTGGAAAAGGCAGTTGGGGTAATTCTGTGCCATAATCTGATGATGCAGTAGAAGGGTGATCATTGTGTACTACACAGATGTGTTGATGCTCAGAATAATTATTGATGATGCTAATTTTTATAATGCAATTAATCCCTTTTTTTCTGTCTCATTTTGTCTGTGTAAGTGTCTTGGGAGAATAAATGTCTCAGTTATAATTTTCACTTCCTTTGTGCTCTCTAATCTGGTCATAATAAACATTGTGGGTGAGGAAAAAGAATCCAGCTGTAGAGTAATACAGTAGCCACCTTGCAAATTTTATGCTTTGTAAATGCTTCTCTGAAGTAATCTGTGTGGTTTGTAAGATTAAATACAAGTAGAAATGTTCGCCAGATTGGAGTTTCAATAATGAAGTAAAAGATAGATGTGAGTACAAATGTATCCTAATTGTCAGAGGGAAAGTTACAGCTTTATTAAGTCACAGTTTAAAAATAAAACAAAATAAGCATTGCTATTATACAACAGATGTCTATCTCTACATATATATATAAATATATAGAAGTGTATACATGCACATACCTGAAGTTTAATATTATCTAAATAACTAGAAATAACTTGCTATTTAAATATTCTTTCACTTTTATTTGCAGCATGTGAGAAGATGGATGTAACAGGCTACTGCAAGGATCTAATCAAGATACTTGAGCAAGCTGAAAACATGAGTGAGAAACTCACCCCACTGAA
>JAWWEV010000043.1:71609441-71621626 GCA_035583235.1 Hafferia zeledoni | reverse complement strand
TATTTCCCCCATCACTTAACTGAGACTTATGCAAAACATGGAATTAATTTAATTAAAAAGTCATCCTTGTTAGAGTGGCTTCTGGGAGAAGTCTCAGTATGTATTGAAACCTTTGCAATAAATTGTTCCCTGTTTGGCACTAAGTAACCAGGAACTCCAGAACCAAACCAGAAGCCTGTATGGCCCTTTTATAAAGGACATTATGCAACAGCTTCAATTGTTGGGCTTTATCACCCAGGCACTAAATTAAGCCTAGCAACTAATAAAGGAGGAGCTTGGTTAAAGCAAGGCTGTACAGCCACAGCACTAGTACTAAAGTGCATCTCTGTAAGTAAACATGAAGCCACTGGGCCAGTTACAATTGAAAACAAGCAGCTTAAACCTCCACTGGAAACTTAATAGTAGGTATTTTGTCACTAGTTATAATTTAATTGCCATCACATCAAGTCAACTTGGAGTTTAGTACTTGTAAAAATTCCTTCCTGGAACCAATATACAGGACAGGGGTAAAGAGGAGCAGACAGGAAGTGACTAAGACCTGTATTCCCCAAGAACACTTTCATAATCAACTGTAATAGGTGCCTACTAAGACTCCTATTCAAAATGGCATCTTGTAACATTTACCACTTAAGCAGCCTGATCCACAGGCTCTTGCCAGGGAAGAATGCTGCAGGTGACCCCCATCAGTGGTGTTGTTACCCTTTCTGGGAGTGCACTGCCCATTGGTCCTCTCAGATACGGGACAGGATGCACCAGTGCAGCTCCACCACAACTGCAGAGCTGAACTGCCAAACAGTTAAAAAGTTGCTCTCACCTGACATCTCCTCAGGCAAAGCTTGTATTCTGTGCTTAGCTGAGCAGTAAATACATTTATTTCAGAAATAAACTTACGGGGAAAAAAACAACAAAAAAAAGGATAAAGCATCTATCTTGCCATAATATTTGCAGCCCACATTCCAGGCAATGAGAGCTCTGAGCTCCCTATGCCCTAAAACTGCTCTGTCATCTGAGCCAGCTCAACAGAGATGGCACCATCAGCTCGTACATATGGCAGGTCCTCACAGGTGTGTGCAGTGGAGTGGTGCCAGTGGGAGGGCAGGAGGCTGCCTGGCTGCTTGTAAACATTCACCTGAGCACAAGGTTTGAGGAAGCAGAGGCTTTCTCACCTTCAGCCAGGACTCGCCCCACCCAAGGCTGGAACAGCTTTAGACAGGCAAGGCACACCCTCATATCAAGGCATCCTGGCTCCTGTGAGGGGTATGCACAGACATGAGAGCTACAGGGAAGCTGGGCAGGTGGAATTAGAGGTGATTTGGGGAAGGAAGTTATGAGGCAGGCATGGGATTTAACATATTTTTCTTACTTTTAAAAAGGCTCCCTCACATTCCAGTGAAGGCAGCACTACCATAACACAAAGCCTTTGCTGTGCTGCTAAGGCTGTTACAGCCCTGTCTCCAAATGATCATCTCGACAAAGCGTTTGTCAACACCAATCCACTTGCTTTTGTTGCTGCATTTCTACACAGATTAAGTTGCCAGTCAGTATTTTGACAAGATCAACACAAAATCTTAATAGGGAATTGCATTTATCCCTCATTTCTGGTAATCCCGAGAAAACAATTTTTCAAGATGTATTACTTTGTATCAAAGCTATACAAAATGGAAATGGAGTTTTGTTCAGTCAAAATAATCTTCTATATCAATATCTGGATTCAGGAGATCTTCACCATAGGCTGAAAGATCCATCTGATTTAAAATTAGGTTTTCAAAGGTTTCTTCCAAGTCCGTTTCACCAATCAGCACAGCTCCCACCATTCGGCCATTCTGCATCACCACTTTCACATACTCCTGTCCCTTCGTACATCTCAGCATCAGCTCATGGTCTGAGCCCAACCCTTGGGCGTTGTACTTTCCCAAAACCACCACCTAACAGAGGAAAAGGAGAAAGAAACATTGCAGTGGCTTTTAGTATTCCTGCTGCCAACAGTTCTAGGCCTCAAAGACTGATGTAAACAGGGAAGTATTTATCCTTAGAGACCCTCCTACAACAAAACCCACAGCATACTCAAAAATTTCTACCTTGAAATATCATACACAAAATCCAGTAGTAAACCAGTTACCATGCTGAACTGTTTTGAATTTATCCATGAACAGAATCTTAATGAAATGGAATATATAGAGATACATGGCAGGTCAGTTGTCATTCATCAACTGCAATTTGTAATGTATCTGTAAAGAACTTTGCTCTCTTCAGTTTCAGCACTCAAGGTTAGTAAGAATGGAGAAAATCTAAGCTAAAATTAATTAATATACAAAGAAAACTTTTATCAATATTAAAGCATCTGCTCAATCTTAACAAGTAAATACAAACGAGCAGTTTGTGTTACCCAGGGGTTTAAGACTATTGGACTGTATTTACTTTACCTTGTAATTGAAAAATTTTGTAACATGAGCAAATAGTTCAAAGCAGAAGTCCATATCAACAGACTCTCCCAAAGTATCTGCTGCCATGCATTTTGCTGCATACCATCCCATCTGCCGTGCTTGGGTCCACAGTCTCATCTAGAGAGGAAAATCAGATTTAAATCACCAGACACACATGGCTGTGCACAGACCGACACTCGCTGCTCTCCTCGGTGCACACTGTGTGTTTCTGTGATACTCAGGAGGGCTGGACAGTTCAGCTTGCAGCCACCCAGATAAAGTTCCCTGTCATCAGCACACCCAGGATTAAACTTGCTTAAACCTTCCCTTCTGGGTGTGTCACAGTGTGTAATTTGCTCTGTGGGTCAGGCTGTTTGCTGAGCCGCACCCGCAGGGTTGGATGTACCTGGTGCCACACAGGACTTGGCTCCCACGCCGCCGTGCAGATGTCTCCAGCCGCGTACACATCTGGCAGCGACGTGCACATGTGTTGATCCACTTTGAGTCCTCCATCTTCACCTACAGCAAACTGAAGTATTTACACAGGTCAGCAATGAGAAATGTAATAATTTTAAGTCATTCATTCAACTTCATCCACATTAGTAATCATCTCTTTTGTTGCCTGTTATTTAACATGAGACCATCCCAAGTGGCAAGACCTCCATGGAAGGTACAAAACATTATTTCTAGAACACAGCACAGGTTTTTAGAATACTATTATTGATGCCTAAGCAGCAAAATAACAGAGCTTGCCAAATTTCGACTCACGCTACGTGTGTTGCAAGGACATCATCTTAAGAGTTCCTTTTGCCTTTTTGCCAAGGTGAGAAAATACCATTGCAAAAACCTAATTCCTAATCTAAGCTTATAATGTAGGCCTGGAAGTACCTCATGGCTCAACATCACATCTGTGTTTTCAGCATCTTCTTCTGCTTTAATCAGAGCACAGCTTTTTACGTCCTAATCAGATGGAGCCACTAAACACCAAACACCCCAACATACTGGTTTTGTCTGGGATAATTTTCTTCCTAGTAGGTGGTATGGGTATTTGCTGGATTTGTGATGAGAACAGTGTTAATAACCCATGGACGTTTTAGTTGTTGCTGAGCAGGGTTTTACCCAGAGTCAAGGCCTTTTCTGCTTCTCTGCTACCCCATCAGTGGCAAGGCTGGGGCTGCACAAGAATTTGGGATGGGAACCAGCTGGGGCATTTGACCCCACTGACCAAAGCGGGACCCCAACCCACAAAGTGTCGTGCTCAGCAAGAAAAGCTGAGGGGAGGAGATGGGGGGACATTCATAATTTATGGCACCTGTCTGCCCAAGTAACTGTCACTCCTGTACAGCCTGTTTCCTGGGAATGGCTGAACATCTCCCAGCCCATGGGAAACAGTGAATGAGGTTCTGTTGCTTGTGTGCACAGCTTTTGGATTACCCAAACTGTCTTTATCTCAAAGTGAGTTTTCTCACTTCCAGCTCTGTTGCCCCTCCCCACTGTGGGGACCCAGCGAGCAGCTGGGTGGGACTGAGGTGCCAGGTGGGGCTGAGCTGCCGGCCGGGGTTAAACCAGACACCAAACACGGAGACAGAAGATCTCAAGGCCTGAAAATTCATGTCAGCCACAAACTCTGGAATCATTATCCATGTTTGGATGCTGATTCAGTGTGACTTCTCTCCATGAATATGAGCACCATTATAGCTCAGAGTTCCAGATGAAGAATATTGGAAATAACTGCTTCCTTCCCAGGAGAAAATGTTAAGATTTGTAAGATAAGAATGTGCAGAATTAACACAAAAATTATCCTACATTTTTGACATATTAACAAATTACACAAGTGTTTCTCTCTATTTGTGTACACTTAATTTAACAGTTTATACTGCCTATGTACTGCATATATACACATGGGGAGCAATATAATAAGCCAAGGCCAGAAAGGAAATACATGTTTATCATGCTGGATATTTCAGTATCAACATCCCTGATTTTGAGATGCTGTACAGTATTTAAAATCTTTAGTAATTTGTATTTCATGTCAGAACAGAAATATAAACCAGCTGAAAAAGCTTCTTTCACCTGACTTAAAAAGCAACTTCAGTTCCAAAAGAAATCAGTATACTTACATTGTTACCATCAAGAAATGGTTTAACATTTGGCACAACTCCAGTTGCACTGACAATGAAATCACATCCATAAATTTTTCCATTAGTTAATTCCACATATACAGGCCATAGCACTGAAAAAGGGGAAAATTTTGCCCTGAGAATGTAATCAACAGAAATTATTTTATTAATTATGTCTTATAGTGAGATATGAAACAGAAAGAAAAAATACTTTAAGCTAATTGATTGAGAAAAAAAATTTAAAAATTGAAAGAACAATCAGAGGTTTCCTATAACATTTTTACCTTTACTCAGGACTAGAGGGAAAAAAAAAGATTTTGGAGCTTAGCTTAGTAATTTCTTTGGAATTTTCCTAAATCAAAGCCCTCATTTGTAAGGGGAAAATACTGTGTCCTGTGGGATGTTTTCTAAAGTACCCAACTGCCAAATATTCTTTTACACACAAATTTACAGATGCACAAGAAGTGCCTCCAAAAAGAATGTCAGGATTTGAATTCCTAGAATCTCATGCTGGAAGGAACTGGGTATTAAAATACTTTTTTAAATATTAATTTTCATTCAGTAGAACTTATAGTCAGAATTGTTCAATAAACAAGGGTTATTCTCTTCTTTGAAGGTTTACTTCAGTTTTGAGACAAGAGGTTGGTGCTTTTTTCCTTCTGTTTTAACTCAACTATTAAAGTATGACTTTACTGGACTATTACAAGGAGGGAATGTTCTGCATAAAGGATTTTGGTGACTTTATGGAAAAAGGGTCTGACCCATAATATTTTGCAACTTAATTGTAGCCCATAAGTTTGATTACTGTAAGTTGCTAGACCTTAATTTACAGAGATAAAGGATTTATGTTCCAAATCTGTATTTGCTTTAAAAATTCAACATGTTATTTCTAATCACCACTGGCACTTACCCTGATCTGGTTCTACGTTTTTCTCTTCTTTAGGAAAAGTCAAAGCAGTTCTCTGCAGTTGTAAGAATTCTTGCTGTAAGTGTATGTTCTTTACCTCACATAATGTTTCAATATGTACTTTATGAGAGAACTACAGAAAGAGTGACAAAATTGGAAACAATGATTACTAATAACAAGATTTTTAACAGCAAGTTATACCTTCACCAAAGCTGACATTACTAAACTGGAAAAAACCCCACCATATATTCCATCCTAAAGCATAACACATCAGGCAAGTTCCCACACTTTTTCTTCCTTTTGGCACAGATCTAACCAGAGCCAATGGCCATCACCTGCTTTTTCAGCAGATACCTGAAGTTCCTTGAAATTTCATGACAATTTAGATTTTTTTTGGCATGCCAGAAAACATATTCAAGTTCCCCTGAGTTAACAGGAAGAGAATTCAAAACTTAACAGAACAGAACAAAGTAAACTCATCTCTTCTGTCTTCCAGGATAGCAAATCTTTCATTTTTCTATCATGAGGAAAATTCTGCTAACAAAAATAAGTTTATGATCTAAAAGCTGTAAAAACATATATTCTGTTCCATCCACCCATGGTTCAACCACCTACCCCTATTCTGAGAAGACAGAAGTTACTGTTCTGTGAACTATTTTGTGAATTCAGGCCTTGAACAGTTTTATTCTCCACTACACAAGCACTTCCACAGCCTTCAAAAGCCAAAGCACCATAAATTAAGCTGCTGAATGTACTAAATATCTTTTACTGGGTGTTCTAAAGCCATTTCTGTAGAATGTACAACTGATCACCTCTGAAAGATCATTTTTAAAAATGCAAAACAGATACAAATACCTAACAGCTAAGAAATGAGAAAATTAAAAAAAAACTGGTAAAAAATACAAAACGTGAGGATTTTTACTTTATTTCAAACATGAAACTTTTCACAATGCTCTTGTCAACTACTGATTTTGGCATTTTGTTATGCACTATGGTAAAGACTGATGTTCCCTGTACCTCTGTACAAATCCTACTGTTCCATGTTGCATGTAAGAAAATATATCTATGGCAGCTACAAATCAGGACAGTAGAGCAACTGCTCCTGATCACAGCTAGGACTGACACCAGTCCTACAGAAACATGCAAGCCAACATTTATGTTTCAGTCTGAAGGGGTAACTTGCTAAAACCATGCCAGTGGATTCAGTTAACCACCTTCTTCCTCAAGCAGAAAATTATTTGTGTTAATGTATTTTGCTGTTTAATTCTTACAGGAGATCTAGTTCAAGTACCTTTTATTTTTATTTTTCTAATAACCCTGAATGTGACATTTCATGTTCTGTCATCCTCACCCCCTCAGTGCAACATTCCAAAGAACGTGTAAGCAACACTATTCCCTACCTCTTTGGTCCCTTTCAGATGTAACCCCTCGTGCCAGTCAGGGCCAAGGGCACTGCCCAGTTTGTCAGATGCTGCTGGAGGCCTTTCCTTTTCCTGGCTTCCTGAAGGAAAGAGATGGAGTGTATCAGATTTAGTGTGCACAGTTACTTGCCCACAGAATTCAGAAAAAGGATTCTCAATTAATAAACCATTAATAATCATCAGGCTGCCAAAAGGGAAGACAAAAATGTATAATGTCCCAAAAACATTAATTTGCAGACAAATCAGGCTCCAGGCCAGTATTTTTAACACCTTTCAACTTCATTTCTCTATCTCACTCATCTCTGAAACAAAACCATTCACTTGTCAGGTACCTGCATGGTCCCATGACAGTCAGACAGCACCCAACCAGCTGCAGGTGCTGGAGACCCACTGAGGACTCTGTAGCTCAGTATCACTGCTAATATTTAGACTGATGTTCACTTGGTAGCAAATGTGCACAAAACATTGCTGAATGAACTGATTTTAGGACCCTCTTCTGTATCAGTACAAACCTTCCACTGTGTACTTGGTTCTTTTACACTCAATTGGACTCTCTCTTTTTTCAGCAGTCAGCTTTGGAATGAGAAATTCAGCTGCTCCTGCATCAAAGAAAGTGTTCCCAATGGCTTTGTCTTTGATAGCCCAGATCACTTCACAGCCTTGGATTTCATACCTGTGGACATTTAAACACGGGATAAAGTGACAGACTACCTGAAAAGGATCTGACTGTCAGCAACACAAGTGCTGACTGTGTGCTAACACGAGTTAGCAACAAGAAGTGTGTTGAGTTCCCCTTCCAGAAGGGATCAAAGACTGTTAAACCTATCAAATACACTTCTAAATATTTACTTAAGGAACCCATTAAAAAAAAAAAAAACACCTCATCAAGTTGACAGGTCCTATTTTTTCACCAGCACAATCTCCACTGAAGCAGGGTTGGGAGGAGGGGAGGCAGATCAAATTAACAACAACAACAACTACTACTACTACTAGTACTAGTAATAATAATAATTAGTATTTCCAATTCCCCTTAATGAAAACGTAGTTCTGGCATTTTGGCCAGACTGCCCACTGCTCAAACCAGGCATTTGGATCTCATCTGTACTATGTGGAACATGAACTGTATATTCTTAATACCTTTGTGTCAAAGCTTCTTCTGAAGCTTTTCTAATTGTGTATGTCATTAAACACCACTATACCAGGAAAAAAATAACTGTAATCAGTTTTGCTACTAAATGCTTTAACAGCTACAATTTTGTAAGTCAACCATCTCCCAAACTCATTTACACCAGACTGAACATTGCATTGTTAAAGATTTTATTTAAATATGTATCTTTCAAAATCTTCATTGTTTACTTACACTAATTCAAGGGCAATCCCACCATTTCCTACCACTACTATTCTCTCAGCTTGAGCCAAGTTCTTCTGAAAAGCCTGCATTAAGAAAGGAAAAATGTCAATTACAACTTAGATCATGTTCACTCACACCAACCATTATACCCTTTTCAATATTTTCTTGCCCTTTGCCTTATTTGGATTTTCTCAGTCTAATGATACACACACAGTCAGACTGAGCTCTGTAACAGAAGCTCATGAAACCCATGCAGGTCAATAACATTAAGGGATGAAGTTACTGATAGAACCTTACAAGCCTCGAATTGAGACAGAAGTTGTTAAATAATTACATTTCAGCCAACAAGACAGAGCTTTTACAAGTCTCCTGGATTCTATTCTTTGTCCTAGAGACCATTGACTTAGTGATACACAGCAATCCAGTTTTATCCCAACTTGCATAACTCTCACAATAATTTGCATAATATTAAAAAGGGCAGTGATTTAGAAAATTAGGAGTTTAAAAATTCCTGATCAGAAGCCAGGAATTTAAAAAATAATTTGTACCAAATATGAGAACCAGTTTGATTTGTGCAAAAAGATGCCTCCAAATCACATCTTCGTGGTGAAATTAAAAAAAAAGAAAAAAATACAGCCCAGACAGTATTTTTTAGATTGTAGTATAACCAGATTGTAGTTTAATATCAGGAAAAGTGCAGTCCTTGAATCCCTTCACTGGAGGAAACTGGAGTTGTATCAGAGTGGACAAGTAAACACAACCAATCATCTTTAAAACCAGCCAATCAAACTCTCAGACTCATTCCAAGTTCAACATCAGTTTTGACAAATGATGGCTGAGTCTACTGTTTCCCACAGTGGCCAACAGTGGATGCAGAGAGACCACCAGAACACAACAGGCTCATGAAGATCCTGTCATGGAACACCCTCACCAGTTCCAGACAACCACTGGTGCCACTCAGGAGGCATCTTTCTTTCTCTTCACTTCAAACAAGGTAAGTCTATCAAGGGCTGCCTCTTTTGTGTGTTTTTAATTCTCTCCTTTTTTCCCTTTTTGTTAAATTCACGTAAATTTCTAATACCCAAAACAAACAACAATTTCAGTTTCACGTCAGATTACTTGAAAAAGTAACTCAATTTTTATTCTCACAGTCAAACTCTGTTTGATGGGTTGCAGTTTGTATTACAGAGCAGTGCTCACTCTCAGCCTGCCACCTCCAATCTGGACAGCCCACCCTACTGCAGCTAAACTTTACTTTTTACTTCCAAGCTAAAGTTTTAGTCTATTAAGTCAATTCTCATGACTATAAATAACTCTTTTCTGTACAATGAGGAGAAGCTACAGTAGAACTAGAAGAAATAAAAAGCCATTCCTTCAGTAGCTCTTCACTGGAAGAAGCAGCCCTGAGTACCAAGCACCAGACACACCTTCCCAGGGAAGTTTCTACTGGTGCCTCCTTCCTGTTTATATTTTCAGATTGGATTTTTCTGGAAGGGGAAAAAATATAATTTGTTCTATATTATCATGTTAGAAATACTGTGTATGAGCTACCTATAAACGTAACTAATTTAGTGGCTAATTAATTTATTTAATGGCATTAATAAGGCTATTTTTCTGCTACTGAAAGTGTTCCTATTTAAGGATACATAATAACAAACATGATCTTCTGTTTCTCCATTTCACTCTGTGATAATTTTTAGTATTTTCCACTAATACAATAAACACTTCTAAGTCCAAACCACATTTACCTGTGCACTGTCAGTGTCCCGGATTCCCAATACATACGGGTTTCCTTCAAAAATTAATTTCGGTTTTGCCCCAGCACACAGGCAAAGTTTTTCATATGTGTATTCCTTCCCATCTTCAGTGAAAATTTTCTGTTAAAAATTAAAAGAAAGATCAATTCATCTAAGAGAACTCACCTAAAGCAAGATATCCAAGACAATATCAGCTTTCTTTTTTATTAATGCCACAGCAATTTGCACATATTAAATAAGGAGCAAACCTTCACACTCTCACTGATTGTGTGACATTCATTTGTATCACAGTCACCACAGACCCAAGGATATGACTAATAACATGGAAAGTGTACGTGGTGCACTCCAAGGAAGATCGAGTTCACCACTTGGTGGCACTTGGTACTCACTGGCTGAACTAGAAGAAAACTTTTCTATGTGACAAGTGTCCCCCGGCCCCTGTAACAGCAGCAGACCTGGGCACTACTACATATTACCAATTACTACATATTGCCAATTAAGAACCTAATTCAAAGCATTTCAATAGCCTGTGTTAACCAGGCACAGGCTACAACACAGTTTAGAAAGACTGAAAATTCTGTTCTTTGCTGAAGAAAAAGGGGAGGCACTAAACAAGCTACATCATTCTGAAAAAAAAATCTTAAATTTTAACGTTTTATGATTTTATTTGTTGTTTTAAAAACTAGGAGCTCCATAGTGGTTTTGCACAAAGAGAGTTTTTAAAGGTTTTGGGCAAAAGATCCTTCAAATATATGAACCATTTATGTCCACAGAGACCTAAATAGTAATCAAGTAAGAATATAATGAGATTCTGAACATTAGCAGAGTCTAAGTGGAATCCTATCTCTGAGGCTTAAAGTGAGCAAAACCAGATTTGGATCTAAATGTGAGTTTCTGATAAATGCTGAGGTGAAAAGTACCATGTTGACACCGATGATAACAAGGATCTGTACACGGCTCATACCTGGCACGTATTTCCTGCTAAAAAGAAGGAAGAAAATGTGGAAATGCTGGTTCAAGAATTTTGAAAGTTGTTAACATTTCGGTTTCTGTGGCAAGAAACAGTAATTTAGGAACCAGAAACATCTCCAGTCAAGGGTTATGGAGGTTTTCAGACTCTTATATTGACAGACAGTATATAGGGTTTTAACTGTTTTTCCTGCTGTGCCAATCAAGTATTCAATGCAGCATCTCTAAGGTGTCAAAGGTTTAAATCTAAGACTCGGTTTCTCAACTGACAAGTAATTTTTGACAAACAGTTTGGTCCCCTGTATATATTTCTACTTGAAAAACAGTGTAAGTGATGTTCCTGAACAGAATTTCTCACCCAAAACACTCAACATCTTCTTAAATTGTTTTTTAAATAAGTAACTTGAAAAAGCACATAAAAAGAAAACATTAGCTTACATGTTCATCACTTTTCAATTGTTTTACTCCAGACTGTATAACTTTAATATTGGGATATCGTTTTTCTAACAGGGAACTTGGCTGCTCTTCGACATCAAATTCCTCAAGTGTTTTGGAGACCTGTAGGTAAAAGAGAGGTATTTAAAAATATGGATCATTTATCCCTCTCTTGTAACAGAATGTGTTATCTTTATTTCCAGTAAAGAAGTCACAATAAAGCCTATATTGATTGAAAACATGTTATCATGTTACTCCTGAGTTCCTTTCTCTATACAGAATATTTTCATGCCTATTCCTGGTTAAGAGTCCAAGCTCTACAGAGACCTCACCCCTAAAGACAGAGGTTAAGTTCCTTCAGAGTGGAGAAGGAGCAGTGCATTCCAAGATCTGAGAACCTCACCAAAACCAGCCTAATGAACCTACAAGCCAGAAATCTCAACTCATGCATGATTTCATTTTCTTTTTCAAACCAGCAGGAAAGAGGTCACTGAACCACCAGCTGCTGCAGACACAGATAAACCCCAGGGCAACTTCCAGAAGGCTATTCCTTCTTCTGCTGCTTTGTGACAAGTCTGTTCTGCCCCAAGCTCAAACACACAACTGTACCTGAGAACCATGAGCAAGCCTAAGATACCATTTCAGTGTTTAAAATGGAGCACCCACTGATAAAGCAGTGAAATGAAGCTTCAGTAACTCTGAAAACAGGGCAGTCCCGTGGTGTGAAGGAGAGCACTCTGGACTCTGAATCCCAAGGACCTGAGTTCCAGTCTCAGTGGGACCGTCCCCTGGCAGTAAATGC
>JAWWEV010000043.1:71515866-71608633 GCA_035583235.1 Hafferia zeledoni | reverse complement strand
AGTCCCAGCCCCACGCCAGCCGTGCTGGAAAGCCCTGGCCGTCTCCATGTTCTGCCAAGGTGCCTGCCAGCCATGCCGCTGGGAACCAGGTCCCACAGAGTCCTCCCGAAGGTCCCAGCACCACGGCCACCCACGGCGCGGGCCCCGCCAAGTTCCCTGCCAGTCCCCCCCCCAAAAGAAAACTGTGCAGCCCCACACCAAGCTTCCCCAGCCCCAGCCACCCCATGCCAAGGCAGGGGCGCAACAGAGGTAAACCAGCAGGGATAGCCGCCGCCTCGGGGAGCTCCTCCAGCTAGCCACGCTGCTGTGCTTCTGGACAAAGCAGCCCCGCCAGGAAATCCCGCTGCCCATAGCTGACCCAGCGTGGACCCGCCACCTAAAATGGCTGGGACCGAGCCCCACCATTCCACAGCCCCGGGGCCAGCACTGCTCCTTTCCAATGCCAGCTAGTGCCGGCCCAGCACGGACCAACCCCCGTTTGGAGCGGACCCACAGCGCCTGCCTACAGCCAGCGCCACGCTTCTCCCTGGACTCCACTGCCACAAGGAAAACCTCAGCTCACCCCTCCTGGGGTAACCATGAGGCAACAAGTATTGCGAAACACGGCCGGACCTGGTTGAAAACTGCAACTATTACAACACACAGAAAAGCAGTGATTGCAAAACTCTTATGTAACACATGTAAACTGCGCCTGCGCAAAGAGGGCATGGCCTATGCCAAAAAAGTGAATATAAGCAGAGCCCTAGAGCAAGGCCAGTGCTAACCTCGGGAGCAAGATTCCCAGGTAGCCCAGTGCTCTGCCACCTGGCAAGCTGTGATAGTTTTGGCTTTAGTCAGCTTAGGGCCCCATTTAGGCCTCAGTTTTTAGCAGGCCCCAAAGCATGTGACACAGATTAGAGGGGACAGGTATCATCTGACTTAAGCAGCCAAAGAGGTATTTTATATCATCTGACATCATTAGGAAGTGTCGGGGAGTATAACAAGCAAGGGGGGAGGAGTTTCAGTCTCTTTCGGTCCATGCTTCTGAGCAGGAGGGTTCCTGCTCCTTAACTCCTGAGATTAGGCCCTGCTGTCGAGCCGCGCGGCTGTTTACCCAGGGACGTCAGCGTATTCCTGTTAATTTCTCTTTCCCTCTTGCTGGGAGGTTTCCTTTGGGGAGGAGGTTTGGGTGGTTTAGAGTTTTGCTTGTTAGCTGGGGCGATCTCGGTGAAACTGTTGTTGCTCCCTGTCACTATGTGCTATTTTCTATTCTGTGTTAAGTTTTCTTCTTCTCAGTATAAATATAAAACCCTCACCGTGTCTAAAGCCTCACTTTCCTGCTCTGGGAGTGGACCTTTTGACTGGGTACCAGGCAGTTGGCATTTTGCCAGCTAAAACTGTAACACAAGCGCTGTGTTGCTCGCCTCCTTGCCTTCTCAAAGAGCTGAAATCACTATGGCCTGAGCTAAAAGACCTAGACGCTGATATCACTTGCCAATATTTTTTTAATAAATAAAATTACTAATCTTTTTTTCTTTCCGTATAAAATAAAATAAACGCTAATTTATCTAGCCAACGCCTCAGGTGCCTATAACAACAGTCTAGTTAATAACATCAGGTGTGGATAGTATGTGGGGGTGACAATGGAGTCAGACCATGACATGTCACATACCATCAATCTGGGACAAAATGCTACTAATTTTGACCACGGTGGACAGGCCACCTATACTTAACTCAGAAAAGTAACATATATAATTTATATTGTAGCAATGGATTTACAGTATCTGAATGGAAAAACTCCTATCAGAAATGGACTTGTGAAGAAGATGAAGCTAGCCCAAATGCCTTAAACCCAGACATTTTTACTGTTTTATAAATGCACAAAATCGATTCTTTTGTTCTTTTTTTGCCTAGTCACTCTTCTTCTTCCCAAAATCCCCTGAGATAACAGTTATCTCACGACTTAAGAATGCATGTAATGTTCTGGAAGGAAGTTTCAAGAAGTTTTCTCATTGCTTCTTATTTACTCTATTCTATTGGTTGTTAACCCTGGATTTCTATTGGCAAAAGTCCAAATCCCCCCTTGCTCACTATTGGTGGTTTTTTGACCCCCGCAAAACCTTTATATATTCATACCCTTGATCAATAAACTCTCTCTCTCGTTCCTCTCCTGTGGTCTCTGTGTGGTGCTTTTCAGGCTCCCCAGGGACCACATGCTGAGGGACACCAGAGGAGCACACCCTCTCCAGGTAATGGGCTAACTCCCGAGACCTGGAGCCCCTCTCATAAATCATCAAAGACTCACAAAGTGTCCTGTGATGCAAAGTATTACATCATCCAGTGTAAAACTCCACACTGGAAGGGTAGTGCCTGGCCCTTCCCACCTGAACCTCAGTGTATATAACCCATGGAATTTTGTGTTTTGCAAGCTTCTTCCCCCCACCCCTGATGGATCAAGACAGCCAAAATCACTTCAACAAGACTGACCATCACTTTGACCAATCGACATTGAAACTGTAACAACCAAGGCTCATCGCTGGATCCACAGGTGATGACTATGCATGTCTCTACTCTTATACTTTCTTTTCCCCTATATGTTTTCTTAAGTGATATTTTTATGATTTTGTATTGCTATATTGCAATAGATAACAACCAGAGCAGCTACCTACCTGCTTCCCTTTGCAACCAAATTGTTCTAAAACAAACCCTATGTATATATATTTACAAACCCTGATGATGCAGTGCCGTTCCACTCCAATCCACCCCTAGGGATCTGTTATCAAGAATCTGGGTTACCCTCGCCTTCTAGGGGCGTGTTGTAACAGATGATCTCAAAGGTCTTTTCCGACCTAAATGATTCTGTGTGTCTGTACATTCTAGAGAAATGTAAGAATGATATAAGATAATGAAAAATATTAGCAGAAGTAAAAGTAGGTTTTTGTTTTCTTTTTCCAGGAATGATGCCAGCATCCCACCCCCACCCCTCCTCACTGAAGATCAAAGGACATAAGTCAGCCCTTGGGGGCAATACCCCTCAGGAGTCCAACACTTTGGTCCCCTCAGCCTCTGGACTAACTGGTTTAACCAGTTCTTAGTAGGGGATCAGTCAGTGGATTTTCATGAGAATGCTCAGAGAAAGCAGCCATAGAAATAGGATAATCACTTTTCCCTTAGGCCCTTTTAACTTTTTGGTTACTTTTGTGGTAAACACAGAAATTGAATCAACACTTGAATGATTCCCCTTCTTTTTAATAATCAGTCTATAGCAGGCCGAATGTTCACTTTTCTCTATAGGAACCTGCTAACAGATGAGATCATACATGGAACTGATGGAACTTTTAATTGCCACTATAATTGCCTGTGTTATCAGTTTATTAATGTTTGTGATTTGATTGTGTTTTTATTATGAGCAACTTGTTGGGAGACCAAATATTAGCAGAATTATATGAAGCAGACCAGTTTATGTATTGTTAGTTTGATTTTTGCTAAGTTTGTTTTGTCTTTTGATTGGAAAAAAAAATGGTGTGGGAAGAGCTTTTACCATATGGATGTATAATTTTGTCTCAACCAAAAGAGAGTTAGGGAATTCAGCCAAATTTAGCCTGAGAGTTGGTATAAGGATTTATGCATGTTTGAAATCATATGAATCAAGGAATATGTATTAACCTTTCCAGTTCTGCCTTGGAAGGTTTTGGATTTATGATGATTTAGCTAAATTTTTTTGAGATATTAGTGAGTGAAGTAAAGAAAAGAAAATAGTAGAGGGGAAATGTTGAGTTCCCCTTCCCCGACCAGAAAAAAGGGACAGCCATGGACTGCAAATGGATAGACTATAAGAAAGCCTTTTAGCAGCTCCCACAGAGCTCTACCTGGAGAAGAACCAAAAACTGTGGAACCAAACATGTTAAACGTTATGTAACAAAATGCCACTTGCAATTCCACTTGAACATATCTGATGTACTTATTGAGTGCCCTACCATGTGGAGGAGGAGTTGAGGTTTTCTATAGGCAGCTGAGAATAGCCTGGCAGTCACAGGCCGTTTCTCTTGGGGGACTTCAACCACCCTAAATTGCTGGAGGGAAAACTTGGCTTGGCACGCTCAGTACAGGAAGTTCTGGCAGATCACTGAGGATGACTCTTTGGCACAAGTGGTGGAGGAGCCAACAAGGAAAGGTATGTTGCTGGATCTTGTACTAACAAACCAGGAGGGTCTGGTTGAAGATATACAGGTTAGGGGCAGCTGTTGGGGCCCTGGCTGTGCTAAAAGACTGCAGGCCACGTGACGGGGGAGTCGCCCCAGGACAACAACAAACTTGGAGAAAAACAAGATGCAAGCCTTGGACTGCCCCCTGGGACGGTCCCTACCCTTTCCTCGATCAGGATTGGATTCAGTAAGCACGACTAGAACGCTGAACTTCTAGAGAGCTAACTTGGGTCTCTTCAAAGACGTACTTAGAGAAATCAGGACAGTGGAACAGAGGACAAGACAGCAGCTCCATATTTAAGCACTACTTCTTCCAAGCTCAAGACCAGAGTATTCCTGTGATGAAGAAATCAGGCAAAGTGGACAGGAAACTTGCATACATCAATAGGAAGCTCCTAGTAAATCTCAAACATAAGAAAGAAATTTATGAGGTGCAGCAGATATGGAAGGACTATAGGAATATTGTCAGGGTATGCAGGGACGTGATGAATAATGCCAAGACTTCCATCCTGGAAAGAAAGGATGGTACTCAGAGGGAACTGGACAGACTTGAGAGGTGGGCCTGTGCAAACCTCATAAAGTTCAACAAGGCCAAGTGCAAGGTCCTACACCTGGGCTGGTGCAATCCCAAGCATGAGTACCTATTGGAATGAGTCCATAGGAGGATCACTAAGTTGATCTGAGGAACTGAGCCCTTCTTCTAAGAAGACAGACTTAGAGAGTTGGGGCTGTTCCAGGGAGACCTTATATCAACCATCCAGTACATTAAGGGAGGGCAGAAAGAAGCCTGGAGAAAGATTTTTTTTTTTTGCCAAGCATCTAGTGATACGACAAGGGGGAATGGCCTTAAGCAGAAGTTCCATGGCAGGGAGTTTGGAAATAGATGATCTTTAAGATCCCTTCCAACCCTATCCATTCTATGATTCTACATAAAAATATATACATTTACAGTGCATCTAGGTATAAATAAAATATATCTACAATATGTATTTGTACACTCCTGTATATATACTTTCTCTGCATATGTAAATGGAGCACTATATATTCATTATCTGTACCTGTGTAATCCTTTCTATATATACATAAAAGTTTAAATTTTGTCTACAGACCAAATGAAATGGGCAGCCAACCTAGCCGGGGCACTCTTGAGATCACACAGGCATAACAGTGTCAAAAAATGGCAAACTGCAAATCACAAAACAATATGAAAACACGCAGAAAGTTGAATTGTCAGAGAAAGCAGCAGCCTCCACGAATGTACTCAGAGGGGGCTTCCTATTCTGACATACTTCTGAGTAAGCTCTTTAAAGCAGCTGGGCCTGCCAGAAAATTACAGGGCAACATGCTAGCACATGGGCCATAACATTATCAAAAGTGCATGTGGATTAATTAGGAATTAATTGCACATTGATTAAATGGACAGTGATGAAACGGACATGAAAAAAGACATCTGTTGGAGGTAAGCAGCAGCCACACACAGTTCATGACACAGAGGCATGTATATTCCTACATTAGACATTTGATGGAGGGTTGGATACTCCTCCACACCACATACTGCCCTTCTGCAGCCTGGGCACAGCCTGACAGGGGGCCTGACAGAGGATTCCTGAAAGATTTACTTCAGCTGCCAGCCCTTTTACTGCTGTAGGTTCACTCCCAAGCTTTACTCTCTTGCATGCTGCTCTCCACCCAGTTTCACAGGCCAGCAGGGCTGTGCCAAAGGGGAGGTGCCCACTGGCATTCTTGTGTTATGGTCCAGGAGGGGCCCAGTGCCCTGTCAGCTGTGCACACTGAGCCGTGGAGTGGAGTTTGCACCCTGCAGCACCCGCAGTTCTCCAAATCCCAGAACCTGGGCTCGAGTGTGTGATGCCCTGAGGGAATATTTTCCCCATTAAGCATTAAATTAGGCATTTCTCGCCAATGGTACTAAGCCTCCTTGATCGTCATCCACGATGAACTGGGGCACTCCCATACGCCACATAGTACTGTGCATCCCTCTGGCTGCGAGAAACTTAATTCAATTTGTCTGCTCCCCCTCACCTCGTTCCCTCCCTTCCTACCAATACCTTCCCGCCCTCTCTCCCGCCCCGCCCTGCCCCGCCCCGCTCCCTTCGCTTCTCCCAAAACCGGCCCCTCCCCCCGCAATTAATATTCATCACTTTATTCTTGGTGCAATGAGTGGCAATTCTATCATCCAGGGCCTAGATACCGTAACGGATGAGCTGTAGAAGAGCCACAACCCCAATGCCAGCCCCCAGGCATCCCGCGGGGAGGGACTGCCCGTCCGCCCGTTCCCTCATGCTCTGTTCATTGTACCGCAGCTGGGGGAAACTGGGGGGCTAAAGAGACAACCCTCCCAGCCCCCCAGACACAAAGACACTTCCCTCCCCGCCCCCGCCCTGACCCCCCCTCCCAAGGGTAGCTGCCCAGAAGGACAGCTGCCTCCGGCGCTCCGCCGTGTTTGTTTGCCCCGGCGGCTCCCGCCGGCGCTCCCGTCTCTGTCCCCGCAGCGGCAGCGCCTCCCCGCAAATGGCCGCAGCCCGACCTGCTCTCCCCGGGGCGGTGGCCGCCTCCTGCACCGCTCGTCCCCGGCAGCCCCCGTCGAGGGACCGCCGCTGTGCCGGGAGGGTGGGTTCCCAGGCGGGGGGACGCGGCTGCCGGCCGGGAGTGCTGCAGCCCGATGGTCGAGTCAGCGCCACTCGGCGCCGGCCGGCCGCGCTCTGCCGGGCTCCGCCGGGATCTACCGGGCTCCGCCGGGACCTATCGGGGTCTGCCAGGCTCTGCCTGGATGTCGCTGCCGCGCCCATGGGGAAAGCGCGGTCCAGCCCCAGCCCCTGGGTCAAAGCCCCGGCCCGCCCGGTGCCCCGTGCCCGCTCCAGAGCCCCGTTTCCAGGGGGATCCCGCCCGCAGCGCGCCGAGGGGGACACGTAGCTATGGCCCCGGCACCAGCTGGAGTGCCGCGTAAAGCCGCATCACCGGAGCTGGGGCTCAGAGGCAGAAGGGGACAATCTTACGGCCCTCCGGGAGCTGGGAACGCCGGGCGGTGCAGCATCGGCCGGGTCTGCCGTCGGGTCGGGGCGCAGCACGCTGTGTTGGTCATATCGGCGGAAAGGATACCCAGCGCCGTGGTCTTTCGCGTTCTTATAGGGTTCTCCCACAAGAAAACAAGTCTATTCATCATTTCTCCTGTCAAACAAAAAGGATGTTCTCATGAGAATCCCTCGCTCCACTCGTAGATAAAGGCAAGGCCACGCAGGTGGTGTAATCGCCCGTCCTGAGTGGGAGCTGACCAACAGACTTTTCCCTACAATGAGCGGGATAAATTCACCTCGTCGCCAAGGGAGGGTTGCAGCACGGCACGGCCTGAAGGGGGCACAACCTGCGACTGCCGAGCCACGACAGCTGCTCTGGGCAAGGCTGGCTCCTACATGGACAGTGGCCTCAGGTCAGCAGCGCTAGGCTCCTTGGAAATTGCCTTTATAATATGCTTATGCGTTCTACTGTCGTCTCAGTGCATCAAAAGCACAGTTCACCTGCTTTTGATGTATTCTTTAACAAGATATCAGTATGTTTTCTTTATTTCTGAAGTGATTGCTTCTAGGATTTTCTCTCAGGAAACATCTGTGTGCTCAGCATAATTTTGACACATTGAACTTGCAAATAAATTGATTAATTAATATAAATTAAACGAATGAATGCATAAGTTAATTAATTGAAAATAAATTCATGCATAACACCAGCTAAATGAATGTTTTATGCTGTCAGTATTTTTATTAGTTGAAAGCATAGCAGTTAGCAAAAACATTCAGGAATTTGCCAGTGAAAACATGTTGACTGGGTTCTGCTTTCATTTCTATGAGAACGAGTAAACAGTTTTACCCTGCATCCCTGAGAGATTTATTTTGGCTATGGCTCTTACTGGAACATTTATCTTTTTGTTTGCCTTTGTTAGATGAAAGCCTCTAAATGTTAGATGTGAGCCTCTAAAGAGCATTTCATTCGTGAACAGACCTATACAGGCTAATGTGCCCTTCCAGGAGCTGGCCCAGTCTCGCTGGTTGCAGTGTAGTGGGGAAGTCTGCACGTGTGCCCATGGGCAAGCTGCTCTGTCTTGTGTGTTTGTGTGTGATTACAGCGTGCTGTGCCCTGTGTGGTGTATGCAGGGCTAAAGGCAAACCCAGGGGGTGGGATTCTTCAGTCAAGCTGCAGGCTGGGGACAGATGTCAGACAAGTGGCAAATGCATAGCTGCTCATTAACACATGCAGAGGCACTAAATTCTGTAGCATGGGAGGACCTGCAGCTGCAACAGGATGTCATTAGCTCTGCTTAGCTCAGAGCCTGACTAGAGCAAGGTGCTGAGTTGGAGGTGTGTTGCTCAGCTATGCTACACTCCTAAGTGCCCGTGGGACATGGAAAACAGTGGAAATTAGTTACTGCAAAGTGTTGACACTTCAGTAGATCAGGAGCCTAAGTCTTGCTTTTATGAATCTTCATGTGTTTGAGATGACCTGTAATTCTGATGGTCTCTTTAGTTAACTCACAGACAGAAAATGCTTCAATTAGCCATAATAACCTGAGGTTCAGAAATAAAGAGAAATCAGTATTGCCCTGTATACCCCTAAGCATGTCATATGAAGCTCGTCTAATTATTATTTGTCAGGCACTTGTATGTAAGTAGTTGGTTTGGAGAAATGCCATGCAAGTTGTTGTACCATTTTGCAGCACTTTTTTCTTTCAAGCAGACAATGTACTTATTTTTTAACCTCCTAGTGAAGGAGCTGCTAATCTGCATGGAGAATATTTTACTTCATGAATAGTATGTTTTGTTCTGGGATTTGTGTATTTGCCAAATAAAATATTAATGTACCACCCCATGCGTGGCTTGTGTTGGTGCTAGCTTTTAAAAATGGTATCTTGAGAGCTCCCCATTTCTTTAAATTGTCTGGACAACAGCAAATACCTAAGCAAACTCAGAATTTATAAACATGAGTAAAGACATACAATTGCACCAACTGACTGTGTGCTGGTTTAAAGGTAAACTGGCAGGAGAAATGAACCCAACACAAAAGAGATTATAAGTCAGAATTACAATTTAATAACGATATTACAATAACTCCAATGGCAAAAAGAGAAATTGGCTTTAACCCACAAACCCTAGAAGTATGACCCAGCCCTCTGGGGCACAAACACAAAGGGGTTTGTTAGCCCCTGTGCTGAACCCCACGTGGTTCCCCCAAAGTACAAGGGAGTGAAAAACCTGTTAGTGCAGCTGGCGGTTGCCGTCTGGTGGAGTGGTGGTCGCAGTCTGGTTGAAAGTGGTGGTCTCCTCCTGTCGAGGTTCTGGTCCTTTTTTAGATCCGAGGAGTGGTTCCCCGAGGTTTTCAACCTCCAAGATTACGTACCCTCAGGTCCAGGTAGTAGCACTCAGTACCTCCCCCAGGGCAGGGAGTTACACAGTGGGTGATCTGAGTGTGAGTTATGGGGTATTTTGGAATTGTTGATGGCCCATTAGGAGACACGCCCCCTCAGACTGTGGTGTGAAGGTTCTAACGACTCCCTGGAGGGAGTTGTCACAGCTCTTATCTCACAGGTGTCTTTCACACCCAGGTCACAGCCCGAGGAGTCGGGTGTGCCCTGGGCAGCTCCTGTAAACGGTCCATTGTTAACAGTTCTTGGGAAATGAATAGAGGGTTTAGGATACAAAGCTTTGCCCCCCCCCAGTGATAAACTGGTCCCACCTGCTGAACTAGAACAGACTGCTAAAGGAAGCCAATATAGTTTCCTGCAGTCCCAGAAATGGGGAATCCCATCAATAACATTTAAAGACTACCTGAGACTCCTAGCTTATAGTCACTCTGTAACGCACCCATTGTGAATCAACCACATGGAAAGAAGAATAATCGTTGGGATGGGTATATAGTTAGATACAGAGCAAGGCCTGTTGACTTAGCCAGGATCTCTCCAGGGAAAAGAGCATAGAGATGAGTATGCACAGTGAGGTGGTAAATAGCATGAATGCAAGCCCAAGCATATGCAGTATAACAGTAACCTAATATTTTTTGTTGTTCTAAGAGATAATACCTTTTCATTCTCCTTTAGTAATCTGGATGGTTAAAACTTGCTTTTCACCTGAAACATCCTGAAATAGCAATGACATATTTTATCATTGCCTTGCAAAGCACTCTGACAGTTCTATTCTGTTACCTCATTTTCAGATCACAGTTGTGTCACTTCCCATTAGTTGTGCCTGCTTAGGGTAGCCTGGATTAGTTCTGCTAGGAAAATTTACAGTATCAGAGGTTGTGACACTGCTCCCTTGCCAGCCACCCTCTTCCCTTGTCACCTGCACTGCCCCTGGACAGACCTTCAGCAATGAGGAGAGCCTGGTTCTGGCTAGGTCAAGCACAGAGCCACCTCAGCAAATTGTCTGGCTCGCAATTCAGCTTTGGGAAGTGATAAGCTTTCAAGATAGAAAATTTATTTTCCCCCATAGTTTTATTTTCATATATATGTTTGTCCCTCCCTCCCCTCCTCTCTTGCATCATCCTGATGGCAAGCGTCACTTCATCTCCTTATTTCCTGGTGTCCTGAACACTTAGAAATGCTGTTCCCAGAACAAAACTTTATCTGAACTATTAATAAAACCCCCTAGACTTCCAAAGCTGATAGATAAATTTTGTTGGCAGAGCAGAAGCCAAACATTGAACAGACCTTGTGAGGAGTGGGAGCAAGCCCAGAGTCAGGTGACACACACGCAGGCTGTGTCCCCTCCCATGGGGCAGTGCATGGAGAATAGGTCCTGGGTGATGGGGTTATCAGCAGCCCCAAGTGTGACATGTGATGAGCCAGATTCATCCAGGGAATTGCACCAAGAGACACAACTACAGGGGAGGCCCAAGACCCACTCAGAGACCAAAGCCTGGCCAGAACTTCAGTAGGGCTCCCAGGCAGAGAGCATTTTGGGTCCCAGATGAGGGACCAAATAAGTAAAACCTGTTAGTACCTGCCAGAAATGTTTTTATCTGCATGTTTTTGTTCACTTCCATGCTCATTACCCATCTTCTGGTGTTCTGTTCATCCTCATTTTGTAGGAGTTAGTTTGCTCCTGTGCTGCCTCCTAGGGTTAGGCAAAAAGTTCCTGCTGAGATCAATTCCAGATGCAATGCTGGGCTTAGTTCACTGCAGGGACTGCTGCCAAAAGATGGTATGAGCCACCCTCCAAATGGTTTTGCTGCCTGCCCCTGCAAAGTTTATTAGCATCAATGCAGGAGGCAACTGCTAGTTTAGATATCGTCAGAGATGCCTCTTGTCCCTCTGCCCGTGAGCCAAGTTTTATATCCTCTGCAGTCTGAAAGAAATCATACATAACATTTAAGTTAATGTTGTGGATAATACTAGAGCAGGTGTTTCAAACATCTGTTGTCTGCTGATCAGGCTGTCCATTCTGGTCAGTTCTACATTGATGTGGCCAGGCAGCTCAGTGTATCCACAGATATGTATGTATATGTATATGTGTATATATATGTTTATGTGTGTGTGTGTATATATATATATGTGTGTAATGTTCACTGGTGATTTAGTGATGTACATATAATTCTCCCCAGGGTGATTTTGATCTATGATAAAGATTTAACCTTTATGGGTTTTTTTGATGTCTTTTGTTGTTTTCTGGCTTGTCATGGTAGCACTAGGTAAGAGGCAAAGTTTCTATCCATGCAGAGTCTTAACTGTGCTTTTAAAAGAGTAGTTTAAAACAATCAGCTTTTGTGTCTCTTGTTCCAAGCCTATGATGTTGGCAGTGGTTCTGATAGTAATAACTTTTGATAGGTAAAACAAATAACATTTGGTTGCATTTAGCTTAATAATTCCCTTAATATAGTCTTGTCATGGACTTTGTTGATAAACGAAACCGTCAGAACTGAGACAGAAACTTCTTTTGTGAACTCCTTTATATTTCTGTCATTTCTTCAGGGGCTTAAGATGAACAACTGTAGTGCTTACTATACATTAGATTTATTTCCTGCTTTGCTATCACAGGTGCCTTGCCATTAAGAATTTCACTCAGTGCATAATTTCTATGTAAAGATTTAAAGCTCTAATATTTTAAGTTTGTTACATTACACAACTTCTTACTGTAACATAGAACACCATGCTCTGTGCTGGTATCTATAATGTATGGCAAAGTGAGATATATACAGATAATTCTATATATGGATACTCATAAAACTCTGACTGTAGTTTTTCCATAAGTCAGAGGTTGCAATCAAAACCAGGGGATTTAATAGCATCATGACTGTAAAATAGATTTACCTTAAATGCATTTGCTTAACCCATTTATTCTTCTGGGGTATTTTTACAGTGTTCTGCATCAGTTACTTTTATGGTGTGTTGGGGCCACTTTCATTTCAGGATTTCAAAATCCTTGACGTGTTTCTCAGGTAAGCAAGTGATGGCAAGATGTTGTGCTATGATTTGTAGTTCTGGAAATGGAGCTTGATCATCCTTAGTCATTCAGAGAAAGGAATGGAACAGAGACAATATTCTGTTATTTTTGTGTGTAACTTTATTTTGACCTGTACAGAAGTGGTAAGCCTGTCTCAGCTTGCTGTAACTGAGGACTTCATGACATTGGTACCACATGGTTCTGATTATTTGCAGAGCTGATAGAAATATTCTGTAGTGACTGTAATTTTCTTACAGGATCATTAAAGGCCACATTCTTCTTTACTTTATGGGGTCACCTCTTGCCCTCCATAAAGCAGAATTTTTACTGGAATATTTTCAAGGTTTGCATGGTCTGATAGCTCTGCATGTTTTCCCATCAAACATATCTGTTTGCCAGCAAGTATCTCTGGGTAAATACGAAGCTTGCACCTGAAAAAGCAGCACTGGCTGATGTGGAATTCAGACCAAACAAAATGAATGTTGCTAGGAGGAGGACAGTGCTGTTATACTCCTAATACAGGATACACACACAGATACACAGAAGTATATTTTAAAATTTGGAACTTCAGTTATTCATTCCTCCTACATGAAAGTTGATCTTTCTTCCCTGGCCTTGATTTCTTAGAGAAACAACAGTGTAAATGCTAAACAATGGAGAAGTATTTCAACACGAGATATGAGACTTCTGCAACTGTAATGTGCAGCTCAAATCTTGTTCTTGCAGAGTAGAATAACCCCAGAAAGTAATCTCTTGAGGAAATAAATTGATTAAGGTGTATAATTACTGGTATTTTTTTACACATGCAGACCCAAAGATTACACAGTAGACATACTGATCAAGAGAGCTTTTCAGCTAGAGATGAATTCTGGTATAAGCATTTCTTTTTCAGAACAATGTGTTTGGAAAATCTAGTGGTTTGTCTAGGAAATATCTGGTGGTTTACTTGCATGGGGTTTGGTGGGCTAGAAATTACTTGTGGCATCTTTATCTTTAGCAGAGACCACCCATTAGAAAATACTCTCACAAACAAAATGAAACAAACAAACAATAAAACCCCACAAGATTTTAAGGTTCTTATTTTAATAAGTCTGATAAATGGTAATTCCAACAGCACAAGGCAGGCTGAAAGGCAAATTACACTTAGCAACTTCATAAAAATATTTAGTTTGGGTTGGAAAAGACCTTAAAGATCATGTACTTCCAATATGCCTGCCATGGGCAGGGTCATCTTTTACTAGATCAGGTTGCTTAGAGCCCTATCCAGCCTGGCCTAAAGCACATCCACAGCTTCTCTGGGCAACTTGTTCCAGAGCCTCACTGTAAAGAATTTCTTCCTAATATCTACTCTAAATCTACTTTCAGTGTGCAACCTGTCCTTGTTGTCCTGTGACTACATATCCTTGTAAAATAATATTTTGTTTATTTACTAAAAAGAGGTGGGTTTACAATTTTGTACCCTAGACTTGTCTGCATATTTTACTAAGCAAATCAAACATCTTCTTTCTAGTAGATTGCAAGTTCTGCTTTAAACTCTGAGGTTTGTTAAAATTTAGACCTTAATGGCCAGATTCTGCATCCCTTGCTCTTGCTAGTTGTTGTGGTATTGTAGGAGTGCCTTATCAATTCCAAAAAGAATAATGGCAAAGAAACAGTAATTGTAGTTCTGACATGATGAGGATGAATATTTCCTGTTTTAAGCCTCTGACCACTCTGATATAAAGGAAAATGGCAGGTGTTTGTTTGTGGGAAACTTGTTTAAGGTCTGGCATCTTAAGATGAGTTCTGCTTAGACTGATCTGTGAATAGTATTGAAGTGGAGGAAAAGTTGCTGCACTTTAAATCATTTATCATAAAGGTTTCCAATAAGCACTATAATAACCAATATTTCATTTTCTGAGCAGGTATATCCTGTGCATAACTACCCATCAAAAAGTCAAGAGTGGTTCTTCTGGCCTCTTATTTGACAAGCCAGAAAACATTTTCTTTCTTTCTCTCTCTTTCTCTCTCTTCCCTAAGATTAAATTAATGAATCATTTGCAGAGGGAGGAACTCTTCTGCTATGATTTTTTTGTTATTCCCTTTTGATTATTTTAACACAGATGCTGTCATTTAACTCTGCTGGTGCATCACAGGTTCAACTTGATTGCAAGTTTTTGGAACATGAGCGTTTTTTCTAATAGCAGAAAGCTATCAGAATCAGTTTCTCCTCTGTCATATAATTTCTCTGAAAAGGTCAACATGACCCTATCTTCTGGGAAGGATTCACAAAATTATTTGGTCTAGGTTTAAAATCAAAACCTTCTTTGACAGAAAAATCATGACCTTAACTATCACCTTACTGGAATCTGAAAATGTGGCCTTATGTAAGTATGAATAATATGGGACATTACCTTTGAAAAATCCACATTTGGAAAACCTCTTTCAAGTTACAGCTAATTTTTACATTTGTTTTTGTCAACTTTGGAAAATATTCTTTAGCAAATAGAGAATCCCTGTGAATTTAGTGGTGACAAAAACAAAGACTGAGCCAGGAATGTAAGTCAGCACAGTTCTTCTGGCTGCAAGCCACCTTAGTTTACGAAGTCAAGGAGCAGATTTCTTGTTTAAAATTATCTGTAATTTTCCTTTTTTTAAATATCTGACTTAGAAAAAATGCAAGGATGCTAAATAGCACATCTTTTGCAGCTGGATTCTGACACTGTTTACCTTATTTAGGTAGTCCCCTTTAAAGCTACCACAAATAATGCAGTGAGAAACTGGAAACTGTTCCTTAGTCTTTTCTCATCCATAAACAATCCTTTCTCCTTAGAAGTACTTTTACAAATAAATATGCTATTTCTTATACTCCAGTATTTCCTGTGGGACATTTGCTATGTGGTCACAGCAAGCAGTGTCCTTTTCAGTGTAGAGAATAAGAGAATTGTGTGCTTTAAAGCAAGAGCAAGACACTTGTTGACTTTGTTGGGCACCCTAAGGCTCTTGCTTAATAAACACATTTTTCTGAGAAAGAATTATTGACATTTTGTAAAAGTTATATCACATTATACTAATATGCTAAGTCTGTGTCACTTTAGAAATGTGACTGACCACAGCATATGTTCATAGAAAAACTTTTAAAATAGTTTGTCTTAGAAAAAAAGCCATATAGCAAAGCCATACTGCTGAAAAATGAAATATATTATTTCTGAACATCTGAAAAGTATTAGAAAAATCATATAAATCCAATTATTATTTAGTGCTGGACCAGAGGGTTACAATTCCCTCCAGTGAAAAAAGGCTACTCAAAGGTAGCCTATAAAGATCATACTAACAGCACTCAGAGAGAAATCCGTAGCACTGGATCTGCTGATGTTTAAGTGTGGTTAATAAGAGGACAGAGATGTATTTGTGAATGTTATGCATATTGTTTTCTTAACTTATAAATGGAGAAAATTGGGGAAATGTGTATATAAATCTGGCTGTTGAAAGAATTCCCCAGGAATAATAGAAACATAGAATCATTTAGGTTGGAAAAGACCTTTAAGAACATTGAGTTAGCCTAGCACTGGAAAATCTACCACTAAAGCATGTCCTTAAGTGCCACACCTTTTAAGTACCTCCAGGATGGTGGCTCAACCACTACCCTGGGCAGCCTGCTCCAATGCTTGATAACCCTTTCGGTGCAGAAATGTTCCTAATATCCAATCTAGACCTCTGCTGGTGCAACTTGCTGCCATTTCCTCTTGCCCTATCCTTTATTATTTGGGAGAACTGGTTTTAGAGCTAGCTGGTGTTGATGGTGTTATTGCTAAATTTGTTTGGAGGTTGTATTAACTTTCACCGTATGGCTGTTCAGTTCTAGAATTTTGTTTTGTCTTTTGCAGCAAATTTGGTCAGTTAATGAGCTATAGAAATAATGACAATAACAGTAATAAAAATAATGCCGTAATCAACAATAATAATAATAACAATAATAATAATTCAATAATAATTCAGTAATAATTCAATCCTTGCATGTCTGTATGTGTCCATGTGCACTTGTGAGTATGGAGAAAGCTATTAATATTTAGACATATGTTGCTTTCATGGAAAGTATCTTATGTTAAAAATAAAGAGAAGTCATTGATATGTATTCAAAACTACACTGCCTGGTATCACGTATCTCACTTGACATACATGTGTTTCAAGGGTTTGATGCAATTTCTGGTCTCAATAGCACTTCAGGAAATTCTTGATGGCATGAGAAGTTATGTTTTCTTTTCTACCAGGTGACACAAAAGTTCGTTTAAAGTTGGAGCCATCCTGTGAGCAGGAAGGAAATTCCTGCCTTCTAATAAATTCTAGGCTGGTCTAAAGAAAGCACTTCAGTATTTGTAAACTGCCCCACTCTCTTCTATCCTTGAGCAGAGAGGAGCCTGGAGGATTTCAACATGATGCTGAAAGATTCTGTCATTATTCTTACCTCCCCCTAAAAAGGCTGCAGTCTAGAAAGGGCGTGGAAGAGAAAAATGCACAATTATTCTGTACACTTTGTCTCTTACCTGACTACAGAGGAAAAGATGGAATCATGCAGAATTCAAGTGTGGGAAAAATGTGTGCAACATGGAGGTGAGGAAGGAGAAGGAGCATCAGTGAGAACAGGGTTGTAGCTGAGCAGAACTGAATGCAGAATGAATAGTGGAGAAAGACAGACTTATCAGCAAAGTATGTATGAACAGATTGATTTGGGTATATGTGTAATTGCATTCTGTTCATCAGAGTTCTTGAGGATTGCTTTGAATTCAATAATGTTTAAAAATACTTATTTGGGGAAGTACCTTTAAAGATAAACTAGGTCTTGTGTCCTGCTTAAAGGAGGTGGGTTCAGGACTTCCAGTGTGATATGCAAACTTTGAGAAATGGCCCGTTTTTAAAAGTCACTAAGAACCCACAGCTCCTGTGAATATCACTTCTGACTTCAGTGGTAGTCACAATTTTTCAGTTCAATCTGTCTTTCTAGCAGGAAGCAAAGCCAATTAGTCTTTGCCTTTGCTCACTTTTTCATTGAGTGCTCCAAAAAGTTGTCAGGGATAGTAAATATTGCTCTTAGGTAATCAAAAGTACAGTCTCAGTGTCTGTATTTTGGGGCAATGGAAATTTCATTTGAAGTTATTGGTCACAGTGATGGTCCATTAATATGTTTTATGGGAGTATTTAGAATATTTACACAGAATATAACAGTTCAACTTGCACTATGAATGTGTGAAGTTCATGTGCAGCTGGAAGGCCTGAAATGCATTAAGGATTAAAATAATCAGCTTTGAGAAAGTTTATTACTTAGCTACAGTAATCTCCTAAATTAATTCCCACATTATACATACAGTGCAATTACTTATAATTTCAAAGAGACCTCTGCTTTTTGAAAAAGCTAGTAGTAATAATACTAATAAATACCACTTGTTCAGAGTGTAGTAAAAACAGAGTGGTATTACAAAGTCTTGATATCAGTAGCTATTAACATTTACAATTTACTTTTGCTAGCAATAAAAATGACCACTCATCATAACTTCCATCTGCATCCTAAGAACGCAGCATTATTGTGGAAGTGGCATTTCCATGCTACAAAGATGCAATGACAGCACCTTAGTCATCTATATTCTTGAATTTTACTGTTAAGATTCTAAGTAAACTTATTCCCAAGTAAGTGGTAACCAGAGCCTTTTAATGAAAATTCATGGCATTAATTACAGATTCCCAAACAGGACTAAAATTGATAGAATTTTTTTCTTAAAGGACTTGCTGACCTAACTGAGGTTCTGCAAAAGATCTCAGAGTACAACAGTTGCTATTTTTTAGTCTGAGCAGAAGCACTAGGTGTTGGGAGGAAACCCTGAAGATTTTATCTCTTTGTAAATGCCTCAATTTGAAAAAGAGACTTAATCTCCCAGGACAATGAATTTAACAGATTCCATCATGAGCTATCATGAGTTATATATCATGAGCCATAATGAGCTATCATTCCATCATGAGGTACTGCACAGTTTTAATTCTGTATTTCTTCTGGAAGTTAGTGTTGCTCATTAAATTTCCATAGTGAACCAAGTCAGTCGCTGAAACAACAAAAAAGGATGAAGCTATTTCTATCAAGAATAATTGACTAAATTTTCACTCAAATGGCCTGAGTCATAAGATAAAACTCTGCTGGTATTCTTTTAATGTAAATCCCTTTTAGCACAAGTATATATCTCAACATGTGGGATTTTAGATCGAAGGAACAGCTTTGTTCCCTTCCAATTCCTTGGGCACTTTACTGGAGGAAAATTTTTCCTTTTCTTAGGCTCTTGGCTGGTTTCTTCTGTTATTTTTGCCAGTACAAGAGACATCATATTCAGAACTATATTCCTGATAGCACAGAGCTCTTTAGTTCCAATCATTACTGTTTATATTTGCAGAGAAATATGTACACAGGAGCATGGTAAAAATTATTTCAGAACCCCTATGGCTGGAATGCTACTTGTCCCATTTTTTATTGTTTTCCAGAGCTTAGTGTGAGTGGATTTTTCGCCCCTTAATTAATGGCTTGTGAGCTTTCTGATGAGCTCTTTCTATATCCTTTGAATGTCTCTTCCAGTTTAACTTTTCGTGCCTTTCCTGTGGGTATTTAGAGTATAAACAGCCTCTGGGGTATCTTTCTTCAGACTGTGTGGAAGAATTATTCCCAATTTCAGGTTATTTTCCTTTTTCTACCCACCCCCCTAATTTCTCCTCTGTCTAGCCCACCTACTTTTCATATGATTATTTTCTTCTTATTAAGAGCTATATATCGTTTCAATTAACATTTCATTGCCTAGTGCTTTTTTACTTCAGCCCTTCCTACTATTCAATTCAATTGACTGAGGCTTTTATTTTTTATTTAGTAGTGTTTAGCTACTTTTAAAACGCATTTTTACAAAAAAAAAGGAGTGCCACTGCAGTGATTAGATTACTCATTGGCTCAAGGCACTTACCAGCAGTAGCAATATTATTTCCTACCTCCTCTCCCTCAGCTCAGCCTTGCCATTTATTGTGCTGGTTCATGTCTCTCTGAAACCTGTAGCCATCAGATAAGAACATCTCTAGAGTTACTGTTTGGCCTGTGTTTAATACACCTTGACTCTTATTCATCAGTTGATTCTTGTTGCTGATATTTCATCTAGGGAGTCGGTGTGTTGTTCTGTAGCAAAGCTGTTATTAACTGGTTTCCTAGTTTTGTAAGAAAATCTAACTTGTTTATTCAGTCTGATTGAACAAAAATACAAGGCTTGGAAGAGTATCTTCCAAACTGCTCTCCTGGCAGAAGGAAGGAAGCAAAGTAGTGTGGCGAGCTTTGTACCCTAGTGGATTAACCACATTCATGCTGAGAATTAAAGCACACTTTAGTCTCTGCTTTGTCATCTACCTGGAAGCCTTTTCTGACCAGAGAGTTCACAGTGTGAAGGTGCCCCTGTCTTTCACTCCATTTACAGCCTACAATAATGCCATCAGCTGAAATTTTCAAGGGAAAGTGGTGGGTAACCAGGCTTCTCTGACTCTGTTTTTCACACTTTGGGGATGACCTCAGGAAGAAAACATTTCTCCTGCTCTCCAAGTGTTTAGCCCCAGTCTTCTCCATTTTCCAAAGGTTTCATTCTGTGGAAATGTCCTTCTGCTGACTTGCAGTAGTCACCCATGTAATCAGCATGTATGTATGATCTCAGTTTCTGTCTCTGAAACTTATTTTAAGCCTTTAATCATTATAAGTCTGTTGCTTACAGAAGTTGCCACTGTATTCTGCGGACATTTCTGCCACTAAATAAAGAAACTACTTGACTCTTTCACACATTATGTTAGTGAGAGGGAACCTCAACCCATCAGTAAGGTGTTTGCCCCTTGGCAATGTCTATGCTCTTATTTTAGGGTTAACTTTATTTGAATACAGAAGACATTTACCTCAGGACTGTGAAAGTTGTGTCTTGCTACCAAACTTGTGGAGTTTTTGACTAATGCTTAGAGAAGGTACTAGGGTGAATATATTTCCTGCTCATTTTGTCTTTCACTCTGTGTGACCACCTCCTTTCAAGGGCAAACAAACTTGGCTCTCTTCCTGACTCACAGCTGCTTTTATTTCTAAGTTTTCTTTGAGAGAGAGAAGACCAGTTGGAACACTGGACTTGGACGTTGCTGCTCTGCTGGAGAGAGTGGACTCGGGTGTGGGAGGAGTGGAGAGCTCTCTGGGCACTGTGGGGCTGCAGCTCTTATTTGGTCAGCTCTAGCCCATCTATCAGGTGCAGCCTGGAGCAAGGGTGAGTGTGGGTGGCAATAAGGGACTGGCTGTGTGCTGGTGATGTGGAGGCAGAAGGGAGGAAGGGGTTGGTTTTGGTAATGGGAATGTGATGAGAGCACTGGGTTCCTTCTGCCTTGTCATTGGAGGTGACTTTCACGTTCTTGTCATACTGTGGGCTCAGACTAATCATTTCCACTCCAGTTATGACAAAGTCTCATTTGTGGAAATTGGTGCTGTTCTGTGCTTCACTAGAAAACTGGTATTTTTGCTTTTCTTTGGGGTGTAACAGATTTATTTGTGTATGGCTTCAGCTGTGTAATTGCATTCAAGTGTTCAGCCAGTCTGGCCATCTCTGTTTTCTGTTGATTCCTTGGGCAGTAGCAACTGATTGCAGCAGAATCCTTTTCCAGGTGGCTCTGATTTATGTATTTCAAGTAACATATTTGTGCTGAGACACAACATAGCAGGATAGCTGACATGAATCTCTATAATGGTGTGGGGGCCGAGGGACAGGAGAGCAGGGGCCATACCGGTACTGGGGAACCAAGAGGTTGGATGGATTTGGTGCCATGGAGATCTAGGCAGGCTGAGCAATGGCATTCAGAAGAGACAGGAGGTGAGAGGGGCTAAGGGCATGGGGAGGAGGTATTTGTAGTAGAGCAGAAGAAGGAATCTTGTAGCTGAAGAAAAGGCCCCATGACCAGGTTGGATTTCGTTTGCTGTCTTTTCAGTGAAGAGAGAGGAGTGAAAGCATTGGTCAAAAGCAGTTGAGCAGGAGAAGACAGATGGCTGCAAACTCAGGGTGTGGAGAGCAATGTTTAGGGGAAAAGCTGTGTGCAGCTGGGCAGGAGGCAATTGTCTTATTACTGTTTGTTGTGTATTGGGGAAATATAAGTGCAGTGGGAGTGTTCTGTGGCTGCAAAAAAATAACCTTTAATGCACTGAAAAGTAAAAGCATTGCATAGAAAGTGCTGGAAAAGGACACAGGTTAAAAGAGTGTATTTATAAGTGACTAACAGAAGTAGATGCAATAAAAGGTTAAGCAGACAATGGTAGTGGGTGGTTTTGAGTGATACATCCTTAGAAATAATATTCATGTTTTATCTTATGCTTGTGCATTTGGGCTTTATTTGGACTTGCTTTGTATCTAAACATCACCTGATGTGACACCTGATGTGTGACATTGTTAATCAGTTTTGCTTTGAAAAGTTGATCTGGCCAAATGATATCTTTGAAGACTCAGACGGATTTGAGTATCAAAATTGCTGTTTTGCAAGGGAGTATTTCACAGTGACAGCCAAATCTGCTTGTGATAGCAAAACACGTTAACCAAAGGAGATGGTTTATCAACAGATTTGCCCATCACCATTATGATTTTTATGTCTACAGCCATGTCTGCTTACAGCTACAGTGAAATAGTTGACAATGCTTATTTATTAGCAGTATTTAATAGATTGGAGTGTGAAACACAATGGAAAACAATGAGGCAGGTATGCAATTCCTTTATGTCTGGTCTCCAGCTTATCTTTGCCAGTTTGAAACTGATAACAGATGTAGGGGGTTTTTTTCCAACAGATATTTCAAAGAGAGATTGTGAGGCATAGAGTGGCACCCAAAATGTAAAATATAAAGTTCATAATCTGTGGCAACTTGTTTAATGGATATTTTGATTCCAGTTATAGGATATTATGCAAACTTTGAGTTGGAAATAATGATTCTATAGAATATGGAAAATAAAGAAAAGCCAGTGTCACAGTGATTTGTGCTAGTTCTCTAGTTCTTTAATTCTGAGGTAATACAAGCCAACACACTCAAAAATCTTATTTTTGTCAGTGAATATGCATTAGATGCAGATGTCTGGATTAAAAAAAAAAGTTTAGATCAGTTCTGATTAGAACCACACTTCATATTATTAGAATGTGATGGATGTGTTTGGATGAGCAGGAAGTTCAGTTACGTCTAGTTTTCTTCTCAGGGCAATTTATAACCTTAGCATTAGTCACCTACCCAATCTCAAGTCCCTTGCAGGATATATAAATAAATATAGTGTAATACATGAGCAGTGAAATTTATGGCCATTGCTTGATGTCACTTGAGTCTCTTGCTTGTGATTCTGAATAGAGGGTAAAGGAAAGAATTTCTTAAAACATGCACAATCTTGATTCTTTCTATAGACATCTAGAAGCAGGAGGCTAAATCCTGCAGTCTTTACTCAGACTTGTTAGTTAATATGATGATTAAATGAAGAAACTGAGATTTTTCACCTCTAGAATGAAGCTAGCTCCTGTGTAGAAGACCTTTTCCAAGCTTGTATTCATCTTTGAGTCCTGAGAGTCAGACAAAAATGTTAGTTCTTGTGCTGGTGTGAATCTTTGGGATGAGTTTTGGTCTCAAAAGATGCAAAATTTAGCTCTACTACCTACAGAGTTCCCTTTTCCTTAGCTTTTCTATATTTTCGTTTATGTCTCTCAGAGGTTTTTTTCCAGGCTGCTGATTAGGTGCCTCCTGAGTTGCATTCTGCTGTCTCTCATTTTTTCCTACTTTACCTACAAGGCCAACAATCACAATATTAATAAATTATGCTTCTTATATCATTCTTGCCCTTCTCCCAGACAAGGTAATAACATGTCTTAAAACTCTTTTGATATTCTTACATTTTTGGAATTCATCAAAAAGAATTATGAAAAAAAAGATAAAAACTAATATTGATATTAGTTCTCCAATACTATTATAAATAATAAAAAGTTAGATTAATCAGTTGAGGCTCAGCAGAAACTGGGAACTTCAGTGTGTTATCCCACAAATGAAAACCACGGAGGAAGTTCCTATTTACCTCAAACTGCAGAATTTTGTTCTGTGCTGTGTTTACACATGTGCATGCACACACAGTTACACAGAGTGGGAAGGGAATGGTCTGAATGCCAACGCTCTTGGCTGCTGCCTTGCTGCAGAACTCCCATAAAGTGTCAATTTTTCTCTTATTAGTGATCTAAGTGTTCTGAAATGCCACTGTTTTGGGATTTTGTGGTTGACTCAGAAGTTATTTTCTAGCTTACTAGTGTTTGTCATTCTAGCAAGGTTTTGTAGAAAGAAGAGTTTGGACAAGGCTCTCAGGCACATGGTGTGATTCCTGGGGCTGTCCTGTCCAGGGCCAGGAGTTGGGCTTTGATAATCCTTGTGGGTCCCTTACAGCTCAGGTTATCTTATACTCCTGCTATTTGTCCTGCATAATGTGAGATTGGTCTTAACATAAATGTTATTTTTCTGAAAAATCACAACAGAAATTTTAAGTGCCCTCTGGATTTTTAAATGTATTGTGAAATAACTACCTGAATATGTGGTGGAATGTGTTTTAAGGACAGTACAGATTTGTTAAGATTGAAGACTTTGATACAGCTCTCTCAAAGGCTCTGTTACTTTTGGAAAAAAAAATAAAATTAAGCAAAAAAGAATGTATTCTCTATTTTGTTGCAAAGTTTTTGTTTCTGCATAGCTGTTTGAGTTGTACATTCAAGTCAGACTCTCCTTGTGACTGAGAGTCTGTTGTTTGTTTGAAGCTGTGTCTGTCTACAAGTTTGGAAAACATTCCATTATCTTTGCCCTTGGCTGCTTATGTTGACTGTGTTGTACTGTTTTCAAAGCAATGGTTATTTATTCACTGGTATTTTTTTTCCCCCTTCAAACTTTCCCAAAACAAGAAGGAAAGAAAAAAAATAAAAAGAGCAAAAGCCAGGCTGGAAAGTAACAGTGCCTAAAATAGGATGAGGTTTGCCTGTTACAGGACTGCCAGTCTAAGAAGCATTTCTCAAGAGTCTCAGCCTGTAACCTCCAACAGTACAGAGGAACATCTTTGCAGACCAGGTTCTCTTGTGTTGTGCTCTGAAGTGAGAGGGGAAACATCCCTCCTGGGAGGAGTGATCTTGCTGGAAAAACTGTTGGGAAGTTCTATAGCACAAACCTGGTTCTGGTGATCAGTGAGGTGTATCTTTTCTGAGGATTCTGGGGTGAAAATGGTGGTGAAATTAGGGAGGTGCAAGAAGATGACAGCTGGGCTCCTGCACTTACTTCAGCATAAGGGACAGGAAAAAATGTAGAACGAGGCCTGAATTCATGCATACCCTTCTAGGGACAGAGTGGTTTCTTTCTTGATTTTATGGGATCAGTTTTGCAGCATACTGTCCTGGAAAAAAACACTGTCTTAACTATCCTTCCGAGTATAACTTCTTTCAGACAGTAAGGTTGATCCAGCTGAAAGTGGTATGTATGAAGCTGTTTAAGGAGAGGTTTAGGTTGGATATTAGGAAAAAGTTCTTCACCCAGAGGGTCGTTGGGCCCTGAACAGGCTCCTCAGGGCAATCGTCACAGCATCAAGAAGCATTTGGACAAAGTTCTCAGCCACATGGTGTGACTCGTGGGGCTGTGCCAGGCCAGGAGTTAGACTTTGATGATCCTAGTGGGTCCCTGCCAACTCAGGATATTCTATGATTTTTTTGATACTTAGGTTGAAGTTGATGGAAGTCATTCTACAGAGTCATTCATGCCTCTCCAGTGACAATGGTTTAATGTAAAAAATGTGGAAAGGGTTGGGGTTTAAATTACTTTCATTCACAGCAGTGAATAGTGATTCACAGAAGTTGTATTTGCTAAAGTATGGAATGGAGAGGAAGAAAATTAGAAAATTTCTCCCTCAGTTGTTCAAGTCCAGATGTCATGGTTTAGTAGTTCTGTGCTACATTAAGCTCACTTAGTGTCTTTGTATTTACAGAGGTGGTACAGATGCCATCAGGGCTGTCCTTCATTTGCTTAGATTTGAGCTGGGAAAACGCTGAATGAATAAAGAGAAAAACAACCTTTTTCTCTTCCAGAAATAAATTGTATCTCTAAGATTAGGTTTCTTTACTGCTTACATTCTCCAGCTTCATCTAACAACATGTTCATTAGATCTTTTCCAAACATGGTGATATCTGGTTTTGCTTTGTTCCCACCGTGTAAGCTGTATGTTAGCAGGTGGAGTGCATCCCACAGGCCTTGGGAAAGTCATGCTGTAATACTAGGGAAAAAAATCATAGGAAAAATTAGTGACAACATTTGCTTTTTGATTTGGGGAAAGGTCTCCTTATAAAATAAAAATTAGTTAATAGCAGTTAACTATGGACTGAAGAATAGTGTTTTTAGAAAGTCCTTGCTCAGTAAGTCTTTCTTAGAAGGGAAGGATATGCAGGGTTAACCTCAGAAAATCAAAGGAGAAGCTGGGAAAAGTAAGGATGACTTGAACTATGGCTTCCCTCACATCCAGCAGGTGAGACCAGCATTCCTGCCTCCTTCTGGAAATTTGTAGGATGTCAGTTTAACACAGGCTGAGAGAAGTGCTGCATGCAGATACTTGAAGCATCAAGTGCTGGGGGACCAGCCTGGTTTTTGAGATTGATTGAGGAGTCAGCAGCTCCCAAGAAGTACAGGAGACAGCCACTTACTCCAGCAACATCTTTCGAGGCACTGCTTCCAGAACAGGGTCAGAAAGTGCTGGTCTTGTTAGCTTGCTCTGGGTCTGGAAATACGGAAGTCTCCAGTCCTGTTTAATATCTGTATCAATGTTTTAGATGAGGGAATGGATTGTGCTTGTTGTAAGTTTGCAGACAACACGAAGCAGGGCAGGACTGTTGATCTGCTGGAGGGAAAGAAGGCTCTGAAGAGGGATCTGGACAGGCTGGATCGATGGGTTGAGGAAAACTAAATGAGGTTACACAAGGCCAAGGGCCAGGAATCATCACTGACGTTGAATCACAGGCTGCTTAGTTTTTGCACAATTCCCTTAGTGCAGGCAAGTTCTTCTTAGACTCCTTCCAAAGAGACTGCTTAGTTAATAAGGACCGATTCTGTGTGCAAAAAGTGATCTGCCTCTGTTGAGAGTGTAAATAATAATAAACTGGTTCTGGTTTTAATACTTTTTAAATCATATTGAGTAGAATTTAATTTCAAAATTATTCCAACTGTTTAAATTTGCACATGCAATGATCTATTTAATACAACTCCCATTATTATAGTACAGCCCAGTACATTAATTCCTTTTGAAAAGCAATATAATAAAGCCCCACCACAGAGATGATGCACTAATCAAAACCTGGGACTAAAGAAGTTCAATTCAGTTTCTATCACCCTTAGTGTCACCAGCTGTTCTGCAGCAGAGCTCAGGCTACCTGGGCTGTAATAATTTACATTAAGGATATTGTAAAAGAGCCTGTAAGAAGCAGTTTCATTGTCTCTAATTCAGGATCAGAAAGAGCCTTTTAAGGTGGTGGGAAAAAAGTTATCATAGTAGAGGCAGGTTCAAAGATTCTGAATTTGAATAATTATACTTACTTTGCATTTCTAAATGCATTTTCTAGGAAATAGTGACTTTATGGTATTGTTATTCAAGTCATCCTTATTGTTAGGATTAAAATGCATTTGAATTTATTCTTTTTGTTCAGATGTTTTAGCATTCAAGGAGACAATTTCTTGCACCATGAACATCTGTTTTAACTATTGTCTTATCACTATTGTCTCATTCTTTAGTGAACTTCTGATGTCATGACTTTCAGCTTTTGATGGCATATATGATTCCTAGCTTGAGATTTTTTTTAACATTTTGCTTTCAAGATAGGTTTTAGTTAGAGAAACAACTCTTACCTGCATCTAATTAGGGATAGTTTTCATAGCAATTAAAGCTGGAAAACAATTTGTCTGATGTTTTTAGGAAAACTGTAGAGAATCCAGATTTTAGGGGCTTTGTTCCCATTCCTAAACTGAAGCTTAGTTGAAATGGTGGATTTCAGGTCTGAGTTGGAGTCTGGTTATGGAGCCTTTTAGTTCCACCAAAATGTTTTGGTTTTCAGTGTGGGATTTTTTTCTGAGTGTGGAAAAACAGAGATAGCAGTAAGATGTTTGGAATAGAAGTTGTCACATCCCACAGGAAGATTGTATTTCATGTTATTTCAACTATTATTCTGTATACAGCAAGGAGGTGTACACAGAGATGTACACAGCTTTATGTCAGTTGCATTGCAAAAGCAATAAAGAGCAGTCCCTTTCCTACATAATAATGAGCCTAGACAACAAAATTACTTAACCTTGTAACTCTGAACAAAAAATCTACCATACCTGTCAAGCTATATTTGTAGATGAGCTAACTGAGTCAATCCCAGCATAATTCTAGAAAGTGAAGATGGCAGCTATTGCAGATATGCAATAGTGCATTGCAGGAGAAGGATTTTATTCATAGTGTCAATGTATGAATTTTCAAATAGTTTTAGAAAGCCATTCAGTAAAATCCAGACTTTTTAATAACTTACCCATTGAAAGTGAATGGAAGCTTTGCTGACCTAGTGTTTAAAACTCTCATTAAGAAACTTATTTGTTTGAAAAATAGCTATATTTTCTTAAAATAAATGGAAGCTATTAATTTAAAATTTACTACTGAATAAAAATGCATTTTATATTTTGTGTATATTTTGTGCTTTCTTAGTTTTACCCTAAGCTTTTACAAGTGAAATGAATTACTTGCCTCAATTCTATTCATCATGAAAAATATAAATTTTGTCTTTTATGAAGCTGTCAGAGTTCCTAAGAAATATTAGACCCTAGGGCCCACTACTCCATTTAAAACATTCTTCATGCTCATATCACTTTTTTTTCCTTAACATTCCTTTTGCTTGTTTGATGACTTTTATTCTTTCCCTTCTCATGCAGTGAAATTCAATATTATGTCCCTAGTCTGCTCTTTTTGAACACAACTTAATAGAACACACTAAAAAGCAGAGATCTAGTATTTTTATTTTTAAAAGGGAATATAGCCATGTTTGTCATATTGTCTGCATTCTTGATTTTCCTCTTTTGTATTTTTTGTTTTCTTGCATATTCTCTGAAATATTTAGGCATCCAGAAGAATTGGGGAAGAACCCAATCTGTGTAAGACTTGATCCTCCAAAAATATTGATGTCCCTGCATAGGCAGAAAAATACATATTGGGATTTAAAAAAATGCATAGAGCATTTAACTTTTGTTAACTAGTCTTCACCTAGCAGTCTTCATATTCTGACATATCTGAAGTTAATGTTGTTTGGGGTTCTGATGAGGTAATGATTAAATGCTTATCTGTAATATGGTGGGGTTTTTAAAATTTGTTACAAAATTTTTCTTTTTAAATCCACTATTTTCTTGACTCATTCTCTCAGGATTGTGCTTGTATCCAGGTTTACCATGACCAGATCCTTCTTCTCTAGGAGACCTAATTGCAGTCAGAAAGAAGGAATGGTAGCAGAGTTGTGTTCCCAAAGGCATATATGGGGAAACAAATCTCATGTAGGCAGTTTCTCAAGATGCTCTAACTGGTGAATTAACTACCGTAGTTCAGAATATGAGTTGATCTGGAGTCTGAAGTGTTGGTGTTGTGGTTTTTTTTACCAAACTTTTTCATTTTAGTTTGAACAGTTCATACCAATTGCAGATGAGATTCCTGTCACCTAACTAGTTATCTTGAAGTGCTCATTTTCAGCTAATTGTCTAGACACTCTCTATCGTCAACGAAGAAATGGAGGCAGTTCACGAGTGATTCATCCCATCCCAAAATAGATGTCTAAGCTGGGATGAATTGGAAGTAGCTGTTTTTCTCCACCAAATAGCAGGAGAGCACTGACAACTGGTGAGACAAAGAGCAGTTGGAGATGGGTGACATGGTCACCCTCTGAGCTTTCCATACCCCTCTTATCCCTCTCTGTGGGTTCACTGATTTAGGGGATGAGTAACATTTTCCAGTATTTGCCAAATAGTGCAACCATGTTAAATAGATGTTAGTGTCAAATAGACGAGCTTCAGGAGTGCATAGGGCAGAAAAGAATGTATGCAGTTCCACTGACCCCGTGCATGGGCAGCCTGTGTTGTGATTTGTCAAATGGGAGCTGAAAGAGCAAAAACTGGTGCAATAAAACATTGTAGGTGTTTCAGATCGGGATCAGCTTAGAAATCTGACTCCACTTGGCTACTCCTCTGTACAAATAATGTCACAGAGATGCTTCAAAGCTATCCTGTCACTTTCTCATTTATTTTCAGAAAAAAAAAAAAATTCTAGCTGAAAAACAAATTAAGCACGCAGTAGGTGTGTAATATAACTCAAAAGTAACTTGAATGGAAGCTGGCAGAAATAGTAGACAAATTTAATACCATGTGAATGGTTTTCTCAATATAATTCTGAACAAATATCCATAATGAAGGTTGAAACTTTCCTCAATGAAGAGAGTAATCAGTAACACTTTTACAGCAGAAGTTCTGTGCAGTAATTTTTATTTCCATGTATTATTTGTGAAGGGAATATGCTATTTGACAAGAAACTTAGCAAAAATGTTTCTATTTTGAGGTATACTTTATAACAGAATCAACTGAAGGCAATTACTAAGATTTAATTTGCTCCTGCAGAACTAAGCTTCTGCTGAATGTTTTCCCTAATTGGACAAAAATGTTTTTCAGATGATAGTGAATCCTTCACTGAGAAAATGATAGACAAAACAACCATTGATGTGCTGCAGGCTGTAATCTCTGTGAAAGTTTGCTTAACAATTTAAAGGAACAAACATGTTTTTTAAGACTGCACTGATACTGGCCTGTGATAGCAGAAAATAACACTGTCATATTTTTGTTAGGGTCTGCCTGTCTCTAACGGAGTTTTCTTGGATTTTGGTAGCAATAAAAATATGCCAGTGGAAAAATTCACCCTGTTTCTATGATACATCTTGATCTGCTCATGGATTTTGTCTCTTCTCTTTGTTGCTCTAGTTCAAGGAAAGGAATACCCAAGGACAGGAGTTTCTGCCAGATTGTTAACCGAGTTTTCTGTTATTCATACTTGAAAGCACTTATTCTCATGATGTTTACATTCTACTGATAACATGACAGAGTAACAACTGCAAATCCTTAAAATCCCATGCTTGGTAGGTACCGAAGTCTGTACTGCAAGACCACTTCTATTTGTTTAATGCATGTTAAAGTGGAAAGAGACCAGTCAGATAATGGCATATTCATATGATTATGAAGCACAATGCAGCCATTTCCTCTCATCTAATTGTTCCTTCAGTTGTGCAGACAAGATGCTGTAGATGTTTCAAACCCAGAAGATTCTTCTGTTTTACTTTCATTAGGCCATAACTTTTGCAAGCATTCTGATATTTGTTGTTTTTCAGTTGAGATGACTTCTTTCTCCTACCAAACTTTGACTATAAAGACATACACATCATGGTTATCTTTTTCATCCTTTTAATAATAATAATAATAATAATGATAATAAAAACCCCTGCTGCAATTACTTTTCCATTTATTATCATGATAGGTATATTTATTTATTTTTTTTTAACAACGGAATTTGACAAGCAGATTTCTGGAATTCTTAATGGAGTTGAAAGGATAGCCTATGCATGTCACTGCACGTGCATAGACTGGTGAACATAAATCACATACACACACACACACACTCACAGAAAACAAGGCACTGGTAAGACTGTACAAGTAATTAATGACTAAGAGGTTACTGACACATTAAAATCTGAGCTCTTAATGAAAACTGTATCAGTAGCCACTCTAACACCCTAAAGCTGTGCATCCTTTTGGGATTCTCTGCTTAATAGCCCTGCTGTGTCCCTCTTTCCATATGTATTGGACCCCACATTCGTAGGTGAATAAATTGCTCCGATGTTGCTGCTGGAACGAACCAAAAAGTCGGCCAAGCGCTGTGTCACACATGTGGCAGTGTTGCATTTCCGTTTCTCCAGGTGGTGACTACCAAAGGGAAGCAAAAAGAGCCAAGATTAAGTCAAATGATGAGCAATCAAGTGTGCCACTTCTCACAGTCATTTGAGCTGTGCTAATGTGGGAGTTCTTTTAATATGTGCACAAATACAGGAACATTACAGTCTTCCCACCACCTACTTAGTGCCTGAAAAGAATTCTTGTGCTGTATCTATTATCAGCTTTAATAGGGGGGGGTTATTTGAATGCAGAGACCTGAACAGTCATATGTCGTTTTTATTGATATTCTGCATAGCAGTTTGTGACATGTAGAAAACCTGTAATGATAGTATAGATAAGACAGTAAGTGAAAGCAATGACTAAATGTTTAACTTCAAGCTGAACTTCTAAATCTATTTAGAGCTCTTGCTGATATCATGAGGATTACTAACATAATGACAGTCACAAACATTTATTTAGGTCTCTTGTTACCACAGAATCTTATCCTGCTCTCACTGAAGTGAATGGTAATATTCCAGTCTACATCAAGTGGAATGAGCCCAAAGACTCTTCCTCCCAATTGCACCACATATTATGAGAGGTGGCAGGCATTGCCAGCTTCTGCCAGCTTCAGTACTACTTAAGATGGTCCTTAGCTCTGTCTCTGCCACTTAGCTCTGACTAAACAGAGATTTCATCATTACTGAAAAGTTGCCACATCTCTGTTGAAACACTTGCAATTTGGAAGTGCTGTAGTGGTAGCAGATAATAATTTGCTGGATGAGACTTTAAAGAGTGTCTGTGGAAGAATCTATGTCTAAAAATAACTGAACCAACAGGCCATTTATAGAACTCCATGTAAAACTTAGATAGCATGAGTTTTTCGGTTTTGGTTGGTTTTTTTTGGTTTGGTGTTTTTTTTTTTTGAATCACAATAAAACTGTTAGCTTGAGAGAGCTTGGGGTTTCAGATTTGTTTCTTAGACCTGTATGTTGTTTCTTCAGACAGAAATATTTGCTTCCTGAAATTGCCTATTGAGTTACTGTTAATTCTCCTGGACTTCCTCATGCTGATGTGGCATGAGGCAGACACCAGTTTGCAGCAAAAAAATCACTGAGTGACAGTTTTCCAGTTTGAATACCTAAGCAGTTACCAATGAGTTCCTTTTCCTATTGATTATAAAATCTGTTATCTAAAAATGTCATACAGCCTTTTAAAGTTATTTGTATTGATCTAAGAATCCAAATGGAATAACAATTGTGAGAGAAATGTCTGTATTATACTGGTTCTTCATCACTAGATAGGTAGCAATTTCTAAGCAATTAATATTTTAAATATATGGCTGTATTTAAATGAAATGGTTGGATAGGGGTTGATATAGCTTCTCTTAGATTTTTGTGGGTATTTCTATTGGTTTTAAGACTTTAACCAAGTCCTTAACATAGGAGATTCAAACAGCAGCTGGTTCTCATGGAGATCCTGATTTGTTTGTGGAGGCAGAATTCTCTTTTCCATTAAAGATACAAAATCAGGTCCTGGTACTCCAGGTTTAAAACTCCAGCCCTTACAGGAAGCTACTAGATTTCTTTCTGATGTCTAGCCTGACTGAACCCACTACACCTGTCAGCTCTCAGATCTATAGCCTTTAAATGTGAATGTGCTTCAGTGAGACAGCTCACCCAGTAAGATGCTGTCCAAGGCCCCAGAAAAGCACATAATCACACTTAGAAAGGTGATGCCATGTCTTTGAGTATTACAGTTTTTGATTTTTGTTTGTATTTTTTTAAAGTGGTAGCTGTAAAAATATGAGTACTCAGTCTCCATTATAAAAGTATTTTAGAAGATAGCAGAATTGTCATATAATAATATTTTAAATATATATTCAAAGAGAAAGGAACAGGCAAGTCTATAGACATATGGATTTACTGAATCTATCCATAACTGTATTGGCATTGAAAGAAATTCACTCAAAAGTCTGACAAAACTAGATGAACTTGAAGGTCTGTTCCAGCCTTGATGATTCGGTGAATAGTTCAGTGCTGCTTATATTTTAGTATGAATTGCAAATACTTCTTGAAATGTTTTTTTTATTAATTAAAAAGTTACCTGAAACTGGATTTATGAATCTATAAATATGAATGCATTTCAGTCAAGTTAAATGCTATCATAGCCAATTGCTTCTTTTCCTTCTTCCCATGATTAAATTGATATCTGAATCTGTAATGAAAAATTACTTCCAGGAAACAGTTATGTCGTAAAACAACTCCATTCTGGCAGATAATTAGTGTTATTAAGAAGGATATATCTTCTTTTTTTTTCCTCTTCAGGCTTGGAAATGTGACAAATTTGAAAAAAAAGAAAACACTTTCAAAATCCTCCTTTCTTCTCATGGTAATGTAGCATTCGGAGCCTTTGTAATTCATGAAAGTGTTATAATTGTAAAGTGATTAAATGATCTGCAAGTTTTGTCTCAGGATTTCTCTTTCTCCCCTGAATGCTCTGATCTTACATTTACAGAAGAGCTGATCTCTATGCTTACAGAAAAGCTTGGTTTACTAGAAGAAGGATATTTTAATCTCTTTTTCAGAATAAACAACAGAGTCTCAAGTAATAGGATATTACCGGCACAAAGTTTACTTCATAATTTAATCCTACCTGATATGACTAGAAAAAAACAGGAAAATCAATACCTTTTTGTCTTTGCTGCTGGTTGTTCTGGCATTTCCTCACTAAGTCCTGAGAGTGTGTTCTGTGACATTACTGGCAGTATCCATCCTTGCCTCTTAGAAGTACCATCAGGCAGATCATCAGCCACAGACAGTAATCTGTAAACAACAATAAAATACCCAGTGAAATTGAATAGCTCTGTTTTTGCTCATGTTATTTGAGACATGAAAGCAAAAGCAGTTCATGCAATAATCTGAACACCTTTTTCCCCTCAAAAGAAATAAACATGATGATTTATTACTCACTTCTCAATAGGTGTAGCTTCCAAACAGCTCAGGGTGACAGAAAGTGCAATGAACAAAACGGACAGCTTTAGGGTGCACATCTTTCCTTCCAAACTTTCTGAAAAGAATAATAATTCAAAACTGAAAGCAGATTCTTCAGCATATCCTATTACTGGTGCCCATTCTGTCCTAAATCAACAGCAGCTAGTCCTTTTCTCAGTCTAGAGTGCAAAAATGATCACCCTAAGTTCAGTGACACAATGCAGTTTCAGACAGATAGCTCTCAGCAGTAAATGCTCATTTTCCATTTAGTAGTTTCAATCCTATCCCTCATCCCTGGTTTGAATTTCCTGACATATGCCAGTCTCAAATTCTGGTCCTGGATGTAGTTTACCTTAAAGTTATCTTAGGCTTTTCCTGAAAAATACTGTTCCTTAATAATGAGGGATATTTTGCTTTCCTGAAAGCACATCTGTTGCACTGCATCTAAAGAAAAAAGGGAAATTGTTTACCTGTTTGTGGTCACAGATCTAACTGGAGAAGCCCGTCTGTGTCAGCAAGAAGGGTGCATGCAACAATTCCACGCTTGCATCTGGCTCTGGAGTATCCTTTTCCCTCTTCCTTGCTGACAAGTAATACGGCTCTTATATATCCTTCACACCTTTCTCAGCTCTGACATCAGGCAGAACAGAGAGCCTGTCGTTAATTCCAATCCCTATAGACAGAAAGTGCCCCAGAGAGGAGCAGAGGCAGGTGGGGTCATTATTTCATTAGTAGCTTAGTAAATATTCACCTGGTATATGCAGGATGCCCTCATGAAGGTACTGCAATAGCACATTGCACATCTGAAACGTAGCCTCAATTTTATGGTTCTGATAAGATGCTGAGGTAATACTCCCTGTGGGTGTTTTTGAGGGCTAAATAAGGTAATAAAAGTTACATAGAAAGCCAGAGCAAATGAAACACCAGATCACTGGTAATTGAAATAGAAGAAAACAGATATCTTAGGAAAGATGGAAAAGTTGAAAGTTGTGGAGGTTTGTTGTGGAAGTGTATAGATGAAACAGGAAAAGTGTCTGGAGGGATTAAAGCTGTGTGAAGAATAAGAAAAGAGTGAAAATTATTAAAATTGAAAGATGGGGTTATTATTCAGGGTAACAGTAGAAATCATGTACATTTTTGAGTAAAGTATAAATGTGAATGAAAATTCTGTCACTAATCATGTGAAATCTCATGTTTTGCTAATACTGGTAGATGTCATACACGTATGAAAATTGAGTCAATTAGTGTTTTTAAGAAGGCAAGACTAGGATTAAAGAGCCAAGAAATGTCAGAATAAAGACAACCTGTGCAAATTTATTTCTCTGGTTTGCACAATATGTGATTCAGAGAAAAATGTACAGCTTTTAATAGACTAAATCCAGTATTAATAAATTACCTGATTGCAGATTTCCAGGGATACAGATTAGAGCCATTTCCCCCAATTTCAGTGAGAATTAGGCAAATCATGATTTTATTTTTTCCTCCTCTGTCTCCTCAGTTTATGTTAGGTGTCCCAATGCCTTTGGAAAACAGGTTTTTAATTATTTATGGTGGTCAAGATGCTGGCACAAAAGCTCAGGCAAAGTTTTCAGTGATAAGAAGTTACCATATGCATATTTTCTCTCCCCAAGAACACGAATTAGTTCAGAATTGCTTCATTGCCAAGTCCGTTGCCTTAACTGGAACCCCATTCTTTGTTGGTTTAGTCTGTAACACCAGGTTTTCATTGAAATGGCTAAAGTTCCAGTGTTGGATCACTTCAGGCATCTGTGCTACTTGAGTTGAATACAGAAGGAATATTTAGCTGAATAGTAGCCTCTTAGCTTGATTACAACAGTTAGTCTGCAAACAAGACACTAGAAAGTGACAGAATGTTTTGTTCATTGTCATAGTTGTTTTTGGGGGGGTTTTGTGTGTGTGTGTGTTTTCTTTGTTTGTTGGTTTGGTTGGTTTGTTTGTTTTTAAGGGAAGCTGCTTCTGGATATTTTGCTCTCTGTTTTTAATGGTATGATTATATACTTGTTTTCCCCAGGTTCCTGTTCTCCCCCCTTGGATGGAAACTCACAGTGTAAGAGAAGTAAGTACAGTGTTTTATCTTCACCATGACAGTAAATTCTGCACAACCTCTGAAACAAATTTATCTCTCCACAAAATCACTATAGCATTTGGCTACAATGAAGTAACACTCTGGTGTTATTTTCACTGGAGCAATGTCAATCCTGTGAAATGAAGGCAGGATTAAACCCATTTTATAGAGATATAATTGTGCTGAAAAACAATTATACAGATAATCTGACTGGTGATTGACACCAGCCAATATTCACTGCTTGAATATTGAACTTGAAAATGCCTTGGTGTGCTTCTTCCAGGGTAGAAAGAGATCCATGTCCCACTGTCACTCAGTAGTGGTGCATCTGAAATCCTGAAAAAGCAGTGGATAGATCAGTTTATTTAATTTAAGATTTTAAAAGATTGAACTGAATATTCAGAATCTTTTCTTTTTTAAGGCATCTAAATGAGTGGTTGCTGTGTAAAGCTTGAATCAAGGTATGGGTTGACACAAGAAAAGTGAAAGAATCTTTTCAAGGAAATATTGGTCCCAAATTCTAGTGCCAGCTGTCCTGCAAGTGGCCTTGGGGGGAGCTACTAATGCTTTGAGAGGAGAAGAGAAAGGCTGATTCTTGAGTACACTGTAGAAATGAAACTGGGCTCGTGATGTCCCAGGACCATTGCCAGCCTCCTGGGTCACACAGCATCTTGGCAAAGTCAGCAAGAAGTCTATCCAGCAATTAGTCCAATGTAATGTTAGCAAAATTAAGGTACTACAACTTCTGTTACAAGTTCTCTTAAGCAGGAATAGTGTTTTCCTACACAAACAGGAATGGAATATAAAATTGTGAAATCTCTTTGGCAACAAAACTTTTCATAATACAAATTTCAAGGTGCTGGTGCTAAATACTGTGCAGTTAGTACCATTCAGTGGTTAGAAAACTATTTTTACAACTGACAAAGTTCCATAACCATGAGCTTAGGAAAAAAGCTATATTACTGTTCAAAACAAGTGTTACCAGCCTAAGGAAAAAGAAAAAAAAATCAAGTATTCTCATTAAAGAAACTTGTAACCAATTCTATTCTGAGTAGTTATATAGTGATTTTAGATATTCATACTGGAGTTTAACTGTGCATGAAAAGATTTGCGTAGAGTATTGTGCCTGTATGAGGGTTAGGGGACACCAGAGCTGAGGCTTAAAAAGAATCCAGAAGATATGGTATGCCAATGCCCTGCTTTCTTCTGGAAACTACCTACACAAATGTCTGGAATTGCGAAAAGATGACAGTGCTCTGCACTGTGTTGTACTGGCAGCAGCAGAATTGGGAACCAGCCTTGATTCAAGTGTCTGCTGTTTTTATATACTGGGGAGTGGGATTTATCTGACTAAATGTGAGATGAATAGAGAGGCCATTCTAGTGCCTGTTTCTGATGCAGAAGTCTAAAATAGCCTGGATGATTTGTGCCTGTTTCTTCTTTTTGCCTATAAAAACAGCCTTGGGTGACTCGCTCAGGTATAGATGTTTACACTGTGGGTGTCCAAATGTATGTGAGATGAATTCCATCAGGGGTACTTAACTCCCTTATGTGCTCAGTGCCTGAGATTTAAGATTGTCTCCCTCTTTCTCATGTATACCTTTTTCTTAGGCTATTCTTGACACCTGCTGGACAGCTGGTTCCTGCTTTTAATGGCTGCTTTTCAATTCCTGAGTTTTACATTTGCTTCATAACGTTAATAACACACATTAAGACTCTTGGTAATGGATATATCTCTCCCTTTCGTGAGAGTGACAAAGAGCCATATTACCTGTTGCTTGCACTTTACCAGCTGCTTTCCAGCTGTGTAAAGCAAATGTCTCCAGTAAATTACATTGTTGCTCAGTTACCAGGAACCAGAAGTGTGTGACCATCTCATGGTTAAGTTTGCCTGTTATATCAAAAAAGGGAAGGAAAAGCTATAGGCATTAACTTACAATGGGCTTATTTCAATTTTTTGAATAAACCAGAAAACATGACAACAGCAATATTAATATGCATCAGTGTAAATATTGCCAGCAATGAAATCGAATGGTGTGTCACAGCTTGTAGCTGTTACATGAGTTGAGCACAATGTTTCATGTGAACTGACAACATTTTTTTCACATTTATAGGAATTCTATTAGCTTTTATTAGCCTTCAATTACTTCTAAATTAAGCTGCAAAATTAAAGTAAAGTTAAGGAAAGTGGTTTCATTGATAGTGTCAGCACCCTGAAAAAGTCGAAGTGCTTTTTGTTCAAATGGCCAAATCTGAAATTAGAGGAGTAAATCAGGTCCCTAAACAGGGTTTTCTGCTATCATTTTGTAAGTCCTAGAATAGGCAGTACTGACATTCCTGAACCTGGCTAGCACTGTTGTAGCAACTACAAATCAGGTGAAACATCAGAGGAAGTCTAAAACTACACTTAGACACTTATGATTAGGAACCTTAATTGTTCTCTAAACTTTTACATTTGGATGCCAAAGTCTGAAAATTTCAGCTATAATACTGTCTTCCCAGTATTTCTTACTTGGTGCTATTTTGAATATTACACTGTTTGTACCTCCTGGTGTGTGGAATTGTAATTTTCTACTGTTAGCACTTGAGCTATGTGCATCTGCTTTGTTCAAAGTGTTTTATCGAATAAGCTTTTCCTAGCACAACTTTATTTGTTACTCCTATTCCGTGTGGGCTATTTCAGTGCTGAGAAAAATACAAAACGCTCTTCTTCTTGATCCCAAAACTGATGTTAAACCTGTGGAAAAAAATATGTAAGAAGCAGCAGAGAGGTAAGGGAAGGAAAGTTAATAATTTCTCATGCAGTGGAAAAAGCAGGTGATTTGGAAATGGAGGGTGACCATTTATGGAATTGACTAGCAAATGGAAAGAAGTAATTTGGATAGTTAACAGTATTTTAAAATAGCTTTTATGATGTATTATGTTACTCATCTCACGCCACTGAGAGAACAATGATGTAGCCTCAAAGGACTATTGCTGCTGATTGCTCCGAGAATGAGCTCAGCAGTTTGTGCTGAGTCAGTTCCTATAGCTTGGGATCTCCCAAGTAAGAGAAATAAACTCCATGTTTACATCTGAAAAGTCAGAATTGGCAGCTCAGTGATTGATGAGTTCCAGTTCCTAATGCCATTTCTACTTACAGTTTGTAGAGTTGTAATTGCGTTGCTTCTGCTGGCCTGCATCCAACAACTTACCTTTGAATACAACAGAAAGTTCAACTTCTGGTTTCTTTTCCCCCCGCCTCTCCTGCAACCTCCTTCCAGAAGTATGAGCAAGAGCAGAACTGCCCTATAGTTAGCAATGCCACTTTCGAGGGCTCTACACAATGCTAATGGTAAATATATGATATGAAATAGTAGTTTATCCTTTCTGGTAACCTAAGCCATCTGTTGCTTCCTGCTATGATAATCCTCTGAAGTCACTTTCTATAGGAATTAATGTATAAAAATGTATTCAGGTTTCAAAGATATTGCTGTAATTTATACATGCCACTACTGCAGAGGTATATGGAGTCCTCTAACATGTGTACTACTCATACAAAGCAGAACTGAAGATCTTGCTAAAAGGGAGAGTAAGGCCCTTATTTGAGTGCCTCCTTGTGGAGCCAGTGTATTGTAAATTTGCATCCCTGTTCACTGCATAGGTGTCTCCCTATGGAAGAGTCTGGAGTGACTATATTGAATCATACAATGGTTTGGATTGGAAGGAACCTTAAAGATCATCCATTTCCAACCCCCCTGCCAAGGGCAGGGTCACCTTTTACTAGACCACATTGCTTAGAGCCCCATCCAACCTGGCCTTAAGCACTTCCAGGGATGGGGCATCCACAGCTTCTCTGTGCAACCTGTTCAGTGCCTCACCACCCTCACAGTAAAGAATTTCTCCCTAATATCCAATCTAAACCTACTCTGTCCATGTGAAGCCATTGCCCCTTGTCCTGTCACTCCATCTTCCTTGCAGGCTCCCTTCAGGTACTGCACGGCCACAATTAGGTCACCCCAAAGCTACTGAATGTGCAGAATGAAGACTCCCTCCTTGCTCCTGTTGGGATAAAAAATTATTAAGGAATTGTGTATGTGTAGAAGTGATGTTTCTGATTTACTAAATATAACTGTAAGAATTCTCCACCTCTTTTTCCCTACCCCAGCATCTTATAAAGAGCACAGACATCTGTAGAAGATACAGTAAGACCAGGAACCACACTCCATACAATCCAAAGTTATTTCACTGGAGGTGAATCCCTAGTAAATACCATTCTCCTTCAACAGAAACTGCTGATTTTCCAAAGGATTCTACACAAATTATGTCAGTCCTTCCTATCTGATCCAGTGCATAAATTTTAACTAAGTTTTCTTTTAAACTATCTCACTTTCAATAATCAGACTTTTTTTTTTTTTTTCCCCTTTGCAAACTGCAGCAAGAGAATGACAATCTGGCTTTGTCTTGAAACACTCTGAGTCTTTCAGATGATGCTGTCTTGACAGCTCTGCTATTAATAGTGGCATTTTCTCTGCTGTTTGAAAAGGAGAATTGTGCTGAACTGAGAATCAATCATGTTCGTAATAATTTTTCACTAAGGGCAAATGCAGTCTACTAGCTTACGTAGGAGAAGTTATGTTCAAAATACCATGAAATAGAAATTAACTTATTTATTGCATGTCATCACACGTAGCTGCAAGGTAAGATAGCTCTGTTTCAAAAAAAAGTGCAGTAGGGCTGAGTTTACAGTATGCTTGAATTATTGTATATGTGAGTGCAAGGCTTGACCTTTTCATTCTACCTGGAGATGTGAAAAGACTTTGATAAGCACAAGGAACATGAATCAGTACATGAATTTGTCTTTCTGCACTAAGAAGTCGTTAAAAATTCATTGGAAGTTCAGCATATACATCTGAAAAGACATAGTGGATTTTTTGGTCTGTTATGGTAGTGTTTTCTACACCAAATATTGCTGTTTCCTTCCGTCAAGCAACAAGTCCACTTTTGACTGAGCTTATCCTCGATAACAGAGACCGGGAACAGTGTGGGAAAGTCAGTGTTTAAATGTGAGTGCTCACAAATATTTTAGGAGTTACTAGTGACATGGCTAGTTCAAAAGGTGGCGTTTTTGCAATAAATTGTTGTTAAACCAAATACCCAGTGGAAAATGGAAAGCATTGTGTTATTGCAAGGAGGGGTTAAAAAAGGGCTCCGAAACTTTTCAGTCATTAACATATTGAAATAATTTCATAGTAACACATATTGGGCCAATGAATTATAAAGATTCAATGGGACAAAGCTGAACAGTCATCTTATAAAAGCATCTGATTTAGAAAAGAGCCTTGTGCAGAGCAGCAGAGAAGCACATACTTCAGGACAGGTGTCTTAAAATCCTTAATGTTGATAATATTTACTCTTTATTTAGAATGGATATCTTAAACTCTGCTTTTGATTTCAGAGTATTTTCTGTTACATAAACTACTGTCTACATAGGTGGTCTTCTTTTTTTTTTCTCTTGATTTACAAGATTCCTACACATTTCCACTCTGGCTACTGAGAATGATTCTAGTGACTGTAGGCTTGATTTTGTTCATTTTCAGAGGCCCTGTACCCCTTCTTGGTGCATTCCCAAGGGCTTCAAATGGCTGGTTTCATTTTAGAGAGCTATCACATTGCCACAGTGTTCATACTTATGGTATTGTGTGAAAAAAATTAAGAATGTTGGCAGTGTCATATATAATTTCATTTCAACAGAACATTTCATATAATTTCACATAAATGAGGGGTTACCACATTCTAGAATTATTTTATAAGGAGCTGCCATAAGCAGTCATAATCTTCATGGTGTTATGGATCACTACAGCCCACTGCTTTAAGTCATATACCATCCTGTTGCCTTTTATAATACTCACAATATTTTGTGTAAATTGAATAAGCAACTGTTGAAAGAACCATACAAAATATCACTGTACATAGGTATTTTTTATTAGAACTTCTTAAAGGTACACTGTTATTTGAAGTGAGTACTTTAATTTTCATTGTCATAAAAGGATGCATATCTCATGCATCTTAAACCTGTCTGAGAAAGAATATCAGTTTTGCAAGGCTCTATGAAAACTTCCTAGGTTTTAAAAAGCAGATGTTTGTATCTAGCAAGCCATGCTCACAGGTACATGCGTAGGCATGTGCCTGATTCCCAAAAGATCCTGGAGCTTCCACTCAGATGTTTCACACCTTTTAGGACTGAGCTGTTTTAGATGAGGTCACTGTGTAAGGTGTACCTAGAAAGGCCAGGTGTATCAGCTTTGAGCATTTTCTCGTAACTGGTAACCAGCCTGATGATATCTCTGCACATAAAGGATATTATCACACACCAAAAACCCTGGGGACTTGATGGATAGTGAAAGTGAAGTGCAATCAGGTTACATAAACCACTGATTGATGAATCATAGTTAATGTCATTTTTTAAGAGTAAAAGTCTTCAGAGAGACTTTGAAGCTTTGAACTGCCAGTCAACCTACAGTACATTCATTCCTTTAACTTTTCTTAAAGTGTGTTCATGAGACATTATGCTTCCTTAGTGGAAAGCTGATGACCTGATCACACAACAAATCCCTTTAAATAGAAGGTACTATCCAAAAGTATATATTTGAGATTTGAACTTTTTTTCTTTTTAACATAGGTAATTTACTCTGAAAAGCTGTTTTGACAGTTGGAACATTTCTGTTTTCTAACATTTAAACCCAGAAGTTTGTATAACAGAATGTCTTCCAGACTTGTAGCAAATTTTATGAAGAACAAAGAATTTTATGTCTTCGTCAAGTTGGCCACAAGACTAGAAGACATGAATATGTTTTGCTAAAACAAAAGCAAAGCTCCCAAATCCATGCAAGTGGAAATCAGTGTGCTTAACTGCTTTCTTAAGAGAGAAACTGTTATGACAGTGTGGCTGGTTTAAATAAATAAATAGTTATGAAAACAGACAGCTATAGCATTTTGCACATAGATAGTATTATCTACAAGGTAGGGATATGAATGTTTGCTATAAATAACTACTATGTTCCAGGGGAAAGTAGTGAGATGAACATGAGTTAACAGGGAAGTGTAGAGTCGATGGCAGAGTTGAGGATGGAAGACAGATCTGAATTTTTATGTAGTCTGTAGCTGAGATGCACTTTGTTGCTCTGAGAGGAAAGGAAATCTTACTGGATAGGCAAAACTACAACTGCATTCAGACGCAAAATGAACATAAAATTTCGTATCTGTCTATGTTTCTGCATATACAGGGGTAATCATCACACTGCTTTCTTTGTTAAATGCAGATGGATGCTTCCCTACCTGGTTTGAGCAGATCAAGGTCTTACTTATTCATCCCTTCACTGGCCAGTACAATGAGTCCTTGATTTACCTTAGTCTGGTGTAACCACTGCCAAAATAGATAAATTTTTTATTAAAGGAGGGTCAGTTACATTATTATATATTCTCTTTATTTTGCATCCTTCTTCTTTTTCTTTTGAGAGAGTAGGTTCCCAAAAATATCTTGAGAAGGGTTTTTTCTGTGCTGTGACCCCTACAAGCAGGTGAAAGGAGAGAACAATACTGTGAAAGAGCCTGCCTTGTGAAGTTTCTACACTCAGTTTTGATGGTCTGTTTAAAAGCTGAAATTTGCAGTGAAGCTTCTGGAGTGTGTACCCAGATCAGGGCACAATCTGCAGAAGAAAATTCTGTGTTGCCCTTGTAAGAAATTCTGCCCTTTAGCCTCCATTTGGCAGGGAACTGCATGGCTATTCAACTACCACAACTCTGAACTGCCAGAGAAGATGCCAGGAGGTCCTACAGAGAAAAAAATGGTTTTAAACTTTGCTTGGATTGTGGTACAGCTCTGAACTGATGGGGGAGATGACAGTGGACCTACTCCATGTTGGGGCATTCTCATCTGGGTTGCCATGCTGTGTCCTATTGCATGTGCAACCCATGACTGCTGCAGTGCTCAATTCTGTGGAGATACAGTTCATAGTTCCAGCCTTTCATGAACTAAGTGGGGTTGTTTACAACTGGGAAAGAGCTACTTAGTGTTTTTAAAATAATGTATGGCATTTACAGTGAGGTCAGAAGTGCCTTCTGTGTTTTTGGGAGGTAACTCATCGGGACATAGAACATTTACACCGAGACCAGTAACTATACTTTGCATTTTTCACTGAGAACTTTTACTGTTTTCCATAAGAGCACTTTTTATCCATTTGAATTCCCTGTGAGTTTGCATTAGCAATTGTAAGGGGGTCCTGACCCTAGGCTGGGAGCTGCTGGCTGTCAGGAACTGTTTAGTTCCTTGGCTGGAATGAGTAGATCTAGAAAGTCATAAGGAGAGAGAACCAGGACAGGTGTCATCTGACCTGATTTTTATCTGCATAAGAATTAGTTACCTAGACTAAGCTAGCTCTCTAGACTTTCAAATCCAAGGGAAGAAGACCAGAGACCAGAGACCATTTCCTCGCACTTATTTTAGACAGCTGTCTTAGAATGGGATAAATTACTCCTGGAAGTATATGACTCCATGGGAGGATCTTCAACAAAACTACTTGCTCAGAATAGGGTTTACCCTGATTCTGTACAAATACTTGCTGTTCCTGAGGTATTTTCCTTATGCTGAAGCATTAGAATGATAAAAGCTACCCCTCAAACAAAAGCTATCTAGACAGAAATGAATAACTGTAGTCTCCATTTCTCAAGCAGAGGGCTGATAATGCAGGAAACAGTGAACTTGGTGAAAATATGGCCTTCAGGAGAACTCCCATGGAGAAGATGGAAATTCAATATGTTAAGATGTCATAAACTCTATATAATGCTTTATTATCCAGGAATAATCACAATAGAGAATAATACTGAATTCCATATACATTGACTTTTACATAAATTTAATGAAGATTAAACTGTGCCTTTGTGAAAATATGTTAACTTCATATATCTACTCCTCTTTTCTTGGAGAGGTATTTAATTTGTGCCTGTTGCTGATTATAAGTCACTTAAACTGCATCTTCAAGTAATCTCTGGGTTACGTTTTTTCTGACATGCAGATAAATATTTAAAGCAAATTTTCAAGTGCCTGCAATAAGGTGGTATTTATTTGACTGGAAATTTTGATTTCCACTTTTGTAATTCCTCTGCTGGGTCTGAATCCTCAGCCTTATTCACCCTAAGATGAAATCATTGTTGAACAAAATAATTTTACAGAGACTGTAGAATTACACAGTCTTGTATGTGATGTTACTATGATATTTTTATCTCGTCAAAGTTGTCTTCATGGTTATGTATTTAATAATTTATTAAACCCCCAGACAATGGCTTTTATTTCACCATTTTGCTTATTTCTTTTAGGTACTGAAAATACTTGCATGTATCTCAGAAGCTCACTTTTAAGTAATTATGGTGAATAAGGAGATTTGAAAATAGGGATCTCTGTAAGTAAAATCACTGTATATCCTCTCCCCAAATAGGCATAGATTAAAATATAAAGTATATGTTGAATACATTCTACAAATTGTTATGACATGAAATGCTAAAAAAAATGGATGGAATGAGAAGGAAAGAAGAAAGGGCTGGTAAATCTTTGTAGTAGTGGAACACAGGATAAAATCCCAACAAAACTGAGATCTACAGTTCTAGGTTCAGATCAGTTTAGGTAAACATCATGTATCAAATTCCATGTGCATTTTCCTGGCCAAATCTCTGGATTAGGTTTTTGCAGTCAGATTTCCTCCCTGTTACAATTACAATACTGAAGTGAAGGTATTTTAATTGCTAAAGCAATGGTAATGCACTAATGACACTGAGAACTTCTCTCCTACATAGAACAAGGCTTGGTTATACCCAGAGAGCTGTTGCACGTGGTGTGAGTACAGGAGAGAACTCACTTTTCACCTGAATAAATACTACTGTGCTGTTGATACACACTGCTGACCACCTGCCATTTTGGTGAGCAGGATCCACATCCCTAATCACCTTTAGCTCTTTTTTTAAAGGATGGCCAGATGGAGTTAAGGCAGCTTTAAACTCAGCTATTTTCTGCTTTTGTTAATTATTATTAATTTTTCATTCTATAGTCTTCTGTGTACACGAAGCACTACGTGGCACAGCTCAGACCACAGGCTTTGTTCTTATTATTTTGTCAGAGGATTTTTAAATTTTCTAAAAATGGCAGTGGGTAAGAGAAGAAAACAAAAAATGTAAGAAAACTGGAAATTCTTAATGGTAAACAAGAATTTACCTTAGATTTTTGTTAGAGGATCAAAGGTGGAAACACACTTTCTAGTTAAACTGTATCAACAAAAACACAGTACAGACAGCCATCAGGTGTGATTTGGAGACCATCATAAAACCAGAAAGCAGTGCTATAACTCTAAGGAAATGCATATTTTCAGAGGAGTATGAGGCTTTTCACATATTGGAAACACATTAATAGCTTTTTAGTTTAGAATTTTTCTAATGTGTGAGAACTGGGGAGGTACTATATCAGAAATTTACAGTTGTGGACTTTTATTATAAGATATATCGGGGGGAATGCCTCACTTCATGCTCTGGTGCAGCACTGAGCAGACCAGGACCCTCAGCCACCAGTCGTCTGTAAAGTATCAAGAGAGTGTCTACAGAATGTTTTTCAGTACAGCAGTAGAGTTGTAAGATTGTGAGGCAAACCCACTGTGTAATAAAAATGCCAAGTATCTTACCAATGTGTTGTTTTCCCCTTCCAGCAACACAACCACACAGGGTATGTGAAAGTCAGGGAGGTTTTTCAGCAAGGTTAGAGCTCCCTTGGCAAGCTGAGAAATACTGCCCTGGAAACTGTGCTCAAAAGTGAGGCCTTCATTAATCCCAATCCCACCCTCACCACATGTTTTAGACCTTGGATGTGCATTAGTAGTTGTTTCTGTGAGGGAGACAAACACAAGTGTCAACAGGAGACTTAAGGTTATAAATGAAGCCTGTCTCAGCACCAATACTTGAAGGTGTATCTGCTCATTCTTAGATGTGATGTCTAAAGGCTTTAATCAAAACCAAATTACCTTCTCTTGTCACATTAGATAGAACTCTTTATGCTTGGTCAAAATAGTCTCTGATTTTGTAAACATCCAGTCATCACTAACACAAACTCGTTCCCCTCTTCCCTTTTGACCTTTTGTCACCCTTTGATAGGACACCACCCAGCCTGTAAATCTGCACTGTTATGTGCACTCTTAAAGTTCTGCTTGCGAGTGTTTTTGGATTGGATGTCTTCAGTGGGCAGGAGTGTCAGCATTTCATGCTCAGAGATCTGACACAGCTCTTAGATCTTGGCCTTTTTTTTTGTTTTTGTTTTTGACAGGAAAGAGAAAGAGATGGATTGAGTTCTTAGCAGGAAAATTGAGTCTACGTCTGTTATATCTGAGGGAGTACCTAAAATACACAGCTAAAACAATTTGGCAAAAACATGTATTTGGCAGTAGGTACACTTGGGTTAATTTTCAACAGTGTAGATTAAAAGTCAAAGTTCAAGTGTGCAGTATCAGTTGTTTCTTGCAGAAACCTTTTCAAAACTGTAAGTACCTAATTGTTTTGCCATGAGAATATTTTCCTTTGTCTCAGTCTAACATTAGTGTAATTACATTTGAGTAACAGTTTGAACTGTACCTCGTAAAACAAGATTTCAAAAAGCTTTTTGCAAAGAGTAAAATAAATTAGGTAAAAATTCTGACACAGTAATTGTTCTTTGTGTGGATACCACATGTGATTTTTAATCCTGTTTGTAAACAAAACCAGGATTTAGCAGTTTGTCCATATGAATAAGCTGAGCCAAATGGAAGATGAATTTTACATTCAAAATAGGATGTGCCCTTGGGACTCAGACAAGGCAACTTGCAGAACATTGCATCATAAACTTTTAAATCCAGGTATTTTACATCCTTTTTATTAATTAGCTAAAGTTAAATGTGGGTTAAAACTATAGAAGACATTTATGGGTTTGCATGGGACAAATGTGTCCACACTCACGTCTCAGTGCTGCCCTGCCTACTGTTGTCAGCTGCACTGAGCAAGCTTGATTTGATCCACACAGGGGTGTCTGGTTTGTTTTTAAGCCAACCTTGTTCAGCCCAAGTTACACAAGATGCTGTAAATCATCCTGCTGCTTTGTAGCTGTGGCTTATACTGAACTGTCCTCACTGTGTGTGTCAGTTCTGTGTGCACCACCCAAAGTGGGTGTCTGCTAGAGACAAGTCATCTGATCACTTGTTTATCTTTCTGGTTGCCTGTGGAGATTTAGTCCAGTAGTGGACGTGGCTGGAAGAGGCAGTTGTGGTGTCATTGCTAATTTCTTAGCTGCCATAAATATGCCACCAACTCTGCAGAAGCAGAAGGAGGATTTTTTGTGGCCTCTTCCCTGAAATTTCAGTGAACATTGAAGGCTTATAAGTGAGATTTGAGTGTAGGTAGGTCAGTCAGATCCTGAGGGCAAACCTTTGCATAACTACATAGCCTTACCTGGCCTGTGCATATTCTTCGAGTGATTTCTTACAAAACTTAGTCACTCTGTGACTATCTTGGTAGCATAAGCTGCCTCTGCTCTTGCTTTTGGCTGAAGAGACATTCATGGATGTTCACTGAAGGAGAGTTTCCTTACAGCTCTGCTAATTCTGGAAGTCCAGCTGTGTTCAAGGCTGGCCTGGGCAGCTTAGGTTAGGGCTTGAGACTCTAGTGCCACAAATATTTGAGGTGACAAACCACATCAATGGTGCTAAGATGGGCAGGTTCTGCTCTGTCCTTTCCTACTCTGCTTTCACCTCCACTTTCCTCTCTTCTCATGTTCTTAGCTCCACTTTCCTGCCCTTTTCCTTATGTGGGTCTGGCACCTGTTGAACTGTTCTGTGGGTCAAATCAGCTCATTAACTGGAAAGCAGTCTTTTTACTGCATTAATTTTCTGCCCGTTTAATGAGTTAAAGAGGTTTGCAAATGAGTCTGAAGAGCCCAAGAGTGTAAGCAAGGTAAGCAACAGGAATGTACAATTGAGGTCATGCAGATGGGAGAAGGCACTGTTGGTTAATCTTTAGGCACAGAAACAGTAGTTTGAGTTCTAACCTGGATTTAAAGTGTGGTGTAAATACACCTGAGCTGAGTGAGTTATGCACCTATGTCTCTCTGATAATCCAGGCTGTTAGCCTGTGTCAGCTTCAGTTTCCTTTGACTACAAAACCATTATAAAGCTAATGAAAACAATCTCAGGAATTAAGCTGGAAATGGTAATTCTATCTATTTTGTTATTCCATTAATGATCTTAATAATCTTCCCAGTAATAAAATGGACTCATGCATTTTTTTCTACCATCATTTACGCATTGAGGGAAGGTATGAATAAGTGAAGGCAAACATCTCCTGAAATTGTATGAGGAGCAGTGTGATGTTTCTGATTCACCAAGACAAACCTGGACAGAGGTTCCTGACTGGTATCTTGAGGCACCTGAAAGAAAACCTACAATTAACCAGCTATTGTTCCCTGTGTATGTTAGTGAAAAGCAGGGACTGGTATAGTAAGGGAAAGAATCCTGTTGCCAGCACCCAGGAGCAGAAGAGGACAGACATGGGGGACTGCTATGCTGTTTAGGTATTGCAGGTGGGCTTCACTCTGAATAACACAGTATTTAGATATTGCATAAATGTTTCCCAGGGACATAAAGTTTTATTGCAGATTGCAAAGCAAATGCTAATCTGTATAAGCAAAGTTTAGTCCTGTGATTGAACACTGTGTAAGCATCTGCAAGCAAAGCAGAAATACAAACTGTGTATATATCATAGCTAATTGTCTGAGATGCTGATCCCCTACAATTGATTGTAAAGTATTTTCAGGAATGCTGTAATAATACATTACACTTTCAAAGACTGAAAATGGGAAGGTAGCTCTAGAAGGAGTTAATGCCTGTGAATTTGCTAGGAATCAAGTTAGTTAGGAAACACATTTGAGAGGATTAACATTGTTGTAGAAATTAATGTTTGAAGAGATTGACCAGGAGGGTGTTGGGTTGAAGAATGTGAAAGGCAATTTGGTCCTATTGGTTATGTTGTCAAGTTTGCTTCCCAGCCGTGACTCCATGGAGTGAACACACATCGAAGAGCAGGTGCTGCAAGATCGCACTTGGAAAGTGTAAACAAGACAAAAAAAGAGGAAATTAGCCTGTATCCATCCTGATCATAAGGTAGGGCTCTGACTTGCCCTGGTTTTCTTCAGCTTACCCCATCAAGCAGCAAGGAACTGTATTGAATAACTTGATTTAATGAAGTCTTTGTAGGAGTCCTTAGAGTGAAATCTGTTTAACACATTGTGGTAACCCTGAGATGTGCTTTTACAGGTAAGTATATCCAAGTCCCTGAAATATGTTGCTCCTTCTTTGAACACACTTTTGAAATATATATAAAATGTGTAAGAAAGCAGGCAGCTTAGCACTACCAGAAGCTCTAACCATCAAGTCAAGATGGAGATCACTAAAAGGAGGCAAACAAAGGAGGGATATTTTTGCAACTCTTGTGAGGGGAAGCAGAATGGAGTTTGTTTTGTTTCCATTTAGAACTTAAGGTTTGGTAGTTTTGATTTTGTTTCCTTCTAACTTTTATGTCAAGAGATTAATCTCCAATAGAGTTTCTATTAAAAATTAACAAATATACATTGATGCCAGTAGAAGAAGAGAGGAAGAAGATGCAGAGCAGAACTAAATGTCTTTTTTTATGGGGTAGTAAATAAAGACCATACAGAGAGGTATTTATCAGTTAAACCCATAGATCTTCATAGTTCTGAGTCCCACAGTGCTCAGTGCCAAATGCTTGTGCAGAGGGCTGAAAAGCTGTGTTCAGACAGACTGGCCTGCCCTCAGAACATCTCTTTTCTCTGTTCTTTGTTCTCTGGTTGTATGCTGCTGACAGTTTCAGTGTTTGATGACACACAACTGGCTGTATATTATTGACTTTCCCATGTCAAATTGTCTTGATTAGGATAAAGTGTATAGGTTTGTAGGTTTCGTTGGAATTTGGCTTGTCATTATTTAAGAAAGATGCTCAAATATCAAATCTCTTGGAAGTAATCTGATTTTTTTGCAAACATGGGACAAAATTTTGTCTTTTTTCTCATCTTTTTAAACACTGCAATGGGATCATTGGACAGACTCAGAAACAGGCGCTGGGAAAAATAAAAAAAGGCAACATGAAAGAACCTGAGAAGCCACATGCAGAGGACAAATTCTGCTGCATTTCCAAGCTGAAGGTACAGAAATATTTTAGTGATTTTGCAGGAACTCACAACTATAAAGTTTGCCTTTGCAGTAGGTTGGTAGAAGTTACAACCTAGTCTAATGAATGAATAAGCTGTTTCATTTCTGCCCTAATGCCCTAATCAAGGTCAAACAAGTTTGTAAACAACCATGTGTTGCTTTTGCTGTCCCTGAACTTTACACTCTGAGCTGTGTTGGAGGTATAGTTGTTTGCTCCTTTAAAGCTCTACCTCTGACTTGGTGTAATCCCACCAGTCTGATATGTTTACCATTCCTTCTCAAACCTGTTAAATGAGCCTTCCTGGTTGTGACATGGCAGTAAAAATTGGTCATTGATGTACCTTAGACTATTCAAGTTGCCAAGAAATGCTCTAAAAGTTTGTATAATAGCTTGTTTTTCATTGGAATTCAAAGCCCAAGTGGATTACTTATGCTTTTTAGCATTTGCAGCAGATCTATTGAAACATATTATTGGTTTAATTGTGTAAATACTGTGTATTAAGAACCCTCAAATTAAAAGGAATTGCATCCTACTGCATGTATTTGATTTTTTTTTTACTGTCAATTGCTACTAATTGTCTTGAAAAGAGATAATGCCTTTTATTAAAAAAAAAATAAAAGTCAGTGTTTACTCCTTCTGTTTGAAATTACTTGTTCTGGGCTCTCACATCTGCTGAGATGGCCAAAGGTAACGATCTTAGTTCTGCAAGTAATTTGTCATTCAGATGAGCACAGGGTGGGAAGGTCTTTGCATCCTGGTCTGGCTGCAGACTTTCAGGCCTGCAGATGGCAATCTTGCAGCAGGCACAGGACTGTCTTAGCTGGGGAAATGGGGCTTGAGGTTTCTAAAGAAAGACAGTTTTTGGTCAGTGGGAGCAGGTGAAGAACAAGGATGATAGAGATGCAGGGTGGATGGTGGGATTTACACACAGTGGAACAGGACTGTTCACTTTCTTTGGCTGGAAGCACATCTTTGGTGGAGAAAATAACCCTGGAATATTCATAAATATATAATTCTGAAATCTTTATGCATTCTTCTCTTTCCTTCCCAGGTATTCCTGCTGGCACTCTCACTTGCATTTCTTGGTAAAACGATGTCTGGTGCTTACATGAACAGCATGTACACACAGATAGAGAAACAATTTAATATCCCAGCTTCTTTAGTGGGGATCATCAATGGAAGCTTTGAAATTGGTAATTTCTCATTCTAATATTTCTTATTATTTGAAAATATGTTATTTTGTCTGAGCTGTATTAGTGACTCTCATACCCTTAGCAATCTCTCAATTACTGTGTGTGTCAATAGTCATAAACTCGGTCCTTCCTTTTCAGCTGACATTTTAACACTTATTGTCTTGGAAACTAACATGAAAACTTAAATAGAGAAGTTTGGGATTAAAAACTAGTGCTTATTTCTGCACTATCATAATATATGACAGAGCAACTAACAAAATAGAATCATTTTATGAGCTTTGCATTGAATATTTCTGAAAAAAAAAACAAACCAAAAAGATTTTGTAAGCTTTGTTTGAATTTAAGGTCATATTTAGCATATTACAGTTACTTTAATCAAAGTTGGTTTGATTTCAAGATTTCATATCTCTACAACTGTACCTTCAAAAAAAGTTTCCAGTTCTACTTTAAGTGACCCTTACCTTGTCTATGAGTGAGTTTTATTGCCCAGTGGCAAAGTTATCTCTTGTCACTGCCTAAAAAGCCAAACAAAAGGCTTGATAGCTTCAAACCGCTTTAAACAAGGATCCTTAGAGGAGGTTTTTTACACTCTGAAAGTCACAGTGTGGGTCTTTAATATCCCAGGCTCAGCTGAGGAGATGGTCAGCACAGGCTTATGTACTCTGATGGGGGGGAAGCAAGGCTGTTTCTCCCCCTTTTCCTGGTCTCCTACATCTACATGTGCAAGAGGAAGAAATTGTTGACAGCACTGTGCTGTAGCCTGCAAAGCAGTCTGACCAGGCAGCTCAGAGTTATGATAGAGGAGTACTCAGAATATATTCCTTCTTTTGGGAGGAGGAGATTTTAAGAAATATGAAATGGCCAAGATTAATGAAGTGATATGTAAAAGGCTTATTGTTTTCAAAAAATTATCCTCTCAGAGGCACTTGTTGAATGATCATAATAATATTTGCAATTATTAAGAGACATAAGTGACTTATTAGGACTCTATAAATGTACATCTTTAAGTGTCATTTAAGCCACTGATCAAATACAATCTGTTTAGTAATCATACACAGAAAAGGTATTATCTTCTTTCACAGCATGATGCTCATCCCTCAGAGACATGATTTTGTTCTTTTGATAAAATGATCACAAAATTGGTAGGTGTAAAATTACTAAATTGCTGTTTTTATGGAGCCTGATTCATAACATGAAGCTTGATTCTTTTCTTAGTTGCATAGCAATAAATGAAGAAAATCAACTGATTCTGAAGTGAAAGTAGAAGAGAATAAAGATTTTTAGCACATTCATATTTTTAAATGGTGTAGGTACAAAAATATGGGGTTTAAAAATTATTCTCAATTATTGAAATTAATATTAATTTATTATTAATTTTTTTCTGTGACTGTCATTGTGTGTTTATTATTTTCAGTAAAAAAAACACATTTGGAGATACCTTCTGTATTTCCCCACACATTATAAAATAGAGTATCCTAGGAGAATAATTTCCTTAGCCAGTTAATATTCTGCAGCATCTGGGCCTGGCCTCTGTATAAAGTAGTGGGAAATTTCCTCTCTGTAGGTGCAATCAAAAATCTCTCTCACTGTGATCTCTTTTCCATGCTGCCTTCTATTCTCATGTTCTTTTCATGTGATGTAAGTTGTCCCAAAAAAAGATCACACATAGCAGGGAATTACTGCATCATGTAGACAGTTCCCTGTCTAGTTACAGTTTTTACATGACAAGAAAGGAAATGGATGTTGAGCTTAAGGTGTACTCAAATTTGTGTTGCACTTTAAAAGATCTGGGGATGCCTTGGTTTGTGAATGTGAACCAGGTTGTTTTTGCAGGTAACTTGCTGCTGATAGCATTTGTGAGCTACTTTGGAGCAAAGCTTCACAGACCCAGAATAATTGCTTTGGGCTGCACAGTTCTGTCATTGGGATGTCTGTTGATATCACTCCCTCATTTTCTGTTTGGAAGGTGAGTATTTTGCTTAGCTCACAGCAGCTTCTGTGGTCCTTACCTGTGTTAATCTGTGACTCCTTCCACTGAGATAGTGTTGCTTATTGAGAGAGACATTTCTGAACATGGGGTCAATATGATAATTTTAGAGCAGCTTGTTTTGTTTCTGAGATCAAAAGTCAGTCATATCTTCCTGAGGAGTGTCACCCCTGTGTTGGGCACCTTCCCTTTCCCTTGCCTTCATCCTTGTGCTACTCCCTATGTGGAGTAGGCTGTGATACTGTCACATTACACCACCAGCTCTTGTATACCTGGATGGGCAATGCCAGAGGATTTGTAAAGATAACTTTGGTCTGGAGCCTGAGTGAGAGATCATACCTGATCTCTGTGTTGTCAGAGCCTTTACAGACTATAATGATTCTTCAACCGCTTTTTCACGAGTTTTGCTTGTCTATGTTTTAATCAGTGAGATATTTTTTGAGAAGAGAAGATCCTCTAATCTTACTATGTCCAGTGTGGTCTGGCTCTGACAGCCTTGGTGGTACCTCCTGCTTAGGATGTAAATTGGATTAAAATGTAAGAAGAGTAGGAGACAAGATGATATAAGGGATTTCATTAGTGTGGTTCCTCAGCTCCTCCTGAAGCATCGGTTACAAGATCATGTTAGAGACTAGATAAGAGTCAGGGTAAGACACTGCTACAATTCCTTTGTTTTGTTACTGAGGCTCAGACAAATTCTGACATGGGTTTCCTCCTTATAGCTACACATTCTTCTAATTGGTAGCTCCATTATTAAAGTACAGACATACAAGGTGGTTCTGTATATCTCCTTAACCTGCACATGCTTTCCTTTGATTCAAACAGGTATCGTATTGAAAGCAGCATTTCACAATGGGAAAATTTTTCAGTGATGCCTCTATGCCTTGTTAATGAAAGCTTGTTCTCTTTGCCTACAGAGGAGCCATCAGCAGGTATGACTCTTCCTATGTCTACTAATACTTTTTCCTCAGTCTTCATAGCCTGATTTCAGGTTCCTGCTTTTGATCAGTACTTTTTGCAGCCATAAAAACTAGAGCTTGGGAAACTTCCTGGCCTTTGTGTTTCTTTATTCTGTGACTCCAGGGCTGTAATATTTTTTCATGCAGTTTTCACAGTATCTGAACAGCTCAGTTACATCCCTGGCAGTCACTATAGGAGTCTGCAACACCAGGTTGTTCTCACAAATGTTCCTCTTTTTGACTTAAATTACTATGATGCTATGAGGAAGTGCGAAACATGTTTGGACAATGGGTAAAAGGCATCAAGGAAGAAAAGAATTATGAATAGAGGCAGAACTAAACATAGATCTTGCTTCCTTTTGGAGAAAAGAAAAATGTTTTAAACTCGCCTAAAACTCATCTGTGAGCCTGAAACATGTTTGTGCACTAGAAATGTGCATATAAAGTACTGTGAAGTCAAAAGGCTCAGAGGTAACTATGAAATGATCACACACAAAATTCTTAGAATGAGTCCACAAAATTCTCACACTGAGCATGGGATTAATCTCCTAAGTACACTGAGTATACTTGGGTAAGGTGATTCTTTCCCTGTCAGTTTATGGACAAGCAAGACTGTGATGTTCATACGTATGAGTCCATCTCCTGTGTGAAGCAAAAACTGGATTGAATTTTACCACATCTGCATGTGAGTTACTTCACCCATGTTTTCTGACAGCAACCTGACATTGATACAGGACATGCAGGCTTGATCTCTGGTCAGTAATGCTTTCACTTACAAAGTCATGAGTTGCTGCTAAAAAGCTGATTTTTATTTGTTAATGAACTGGCACAGAGAGATCAAAGTATGACAAAGTGGGAGAGAACAGTGGACTCTGAAGCAGACTTGGTTGGAGTGCTTTCAATCCCATCATTCTGATTAGTTATGAAGTATCCTGGGCTGCATCAAAAGAAGTGTGACCAGCAGGTTGAGGGAGGTGATTCTCCTCCCTTTATCCCGCTCTCATAAGACCCTACCTGCAGCTCTGTGTCCAGCTCTGTGGCGCCAGCATAAGAAGGATGTGAAATTGCTGGAGCAAGTCCAGAGGAGGCCACGAAGATGTTCAGAGGGCTGGGACACCTCTGATGTGAAGACAGGCTGAGAGAGCTGGAGTTGTTCATTCTGGAGAAGATAAGGCTCCAGGGAGACATTACAGAATCCTTCCAGTACATAAAGGGGGCCTACAAGAAAGCTGGAGAGGGACTTTTTTACAAGAGCAAGTACTGATAGAACAGGGGGAATGACTTTAAACTGCAAGAAGGCAGGTTTACATTAGATATAAGGAAAAAATTCTTCACTGTGAGGGTGGTGAGTCACTGGCATAGGTTGGCCAGAGAAGTTCAGCCAAATTGCATGAGATTTCAAGCAAGTTGTTCTAGTGGAAGTTGTCCCTGCCTATGGAAAGGGGGTTGGAACTAGATGGTCTTTAGGGTTCCTTCCAAACCAAACCATTCTATGCCTGCCAGGAGGACAAGGTATGGCATGGAGAGGGAAGGGATTTAAACTCTGCTTCAGCAAGTTCATCAGCTTTCTCCAGTTCCAGAGCCTTTCCAATATTGCAACCAGATGTTTCACTTTTTTATAGGACTGGCCTAACTACCCAAATTGAAATTGTTAGTCAATTCTTTGTCTCTAGATGTTCATTAATAGTTAGAATTAAAATATTAATTCTGACTTATTATTTTATTCACAGAATGTGAAAAAGAGCCTGGGTCCTTGCTGTGGATATTTGTGATGGTTGGAAACATAGTGCGAGGAATGGGTGAAACTCCCATCATGCCTTTAGGCATTTCCTATTTGGAGGATTTTGCCAAAGCAGAGAATTCACCTTTCTATTTGGGTAAATCCATCCTACTGGGATAGCTCCCCTCCCCCAAAAAACACACACATAAACAAAAGCAAAAGAAAGGCTTTTTATTACTTCCTTCAGTCCAGTGAAGGAAAAGACAGTCATTTTTGCCTTATCAAAATATTATTGTAGAACTTTAACTAGAATATTGTAAAACTTAGCTAGAGATTAATTTCTTGAAATGAGGCCATTTTTAGGCACAAATGCCTTTCCAGTAGAGCTGTCCTAAAGATAGAGAAAAATTCTGAGAAAATAATTATATATGGGTTCTAACTTATTAAGTTTTCTCCTTTTCCTACTCTAGCATGTCTTCATACAGCAACTGTAATTGGCCCCTTCCTTGGTTTATTGTTGGCATCATTCTGTGCAGAACTGTTTGTTGATGTTGGATCAGTAGGTCCAGGTAATGGGTGAATATATAAAATCCTATATATAAGTCTATAGTCATGTTGATGTATTTATCAGGGCTAAAAAATGTTTGCTGATACAAGATGTCTCAAATTTATCTGAGATTTTTGGTATTTCTTTTAGAATGAAAATCTGTGTATAGTACTGAATTCACACACAAGTCAATCTGCTCATAAATTATTTGATGAACCATTGTGTCATCTGGGTTAACATAGGAAAGGGGTAGAATTAATTTAATACAGAACACTGAAATTTGCCAGACTGGCGACTATTGTTCATGAGCCTCACTTTAAGAATCATTAAAATAGTCCTATGTCAGAGATGAGTGGGAAAACAGATGATGACAGCAAAGAATGTTTCTGAACTGATATAAATGTATGGTTTTGGTTTTTGTTATAGATGAGATAACTATAACAGCTACTGATGCCCGCTGGGTTGGAGCATGGTGGCTGGGCATTTTGATTTGTGCATTACTGAATCTTCTGGTGGGAATACCATTTTGGTTTTTGCCCAAGTCACTTGTGAAAGAAGGTGAAACCAATGACCCTGAGGAGACAAGTGCAAAAAGTGTAGTGCCATTGCAGGAAAATGACAAAAACGAAGCCAAACAGACCATGTATGAAATTGCTAAAGGCAAGTTATATTGTATTTTATTTCCTTCTTAATTTAGTCCTTAAGATGTGAACTATGTGTATTTGTATAATTAAAGATGGGCCCGAGGTATGAAATGCCTACTCTGTTGTTCATGTCTCTGTACTACAAAGAATTTGTGCAGGGATTTAGAATGGCTCCTTGCAGAGGAAGAAAGCTCCAGGATCTGAATTTATTCCTTTCCCCTCCTGCATTTCAGGAGTATGTAGATATTTTCTTCCTGTGAGAGGGTTAAAGCACTGAAATCTGGTTAAGAATATTGCAGCTCAGGGAGCTGTGGATGAGTTGGTTGTTAGTTATTTGTACCCCACATTCACTCGACAGGAAAGCAGAAACCCAACACATGTCTTGTGTGCATATCCTGAGCCATAAAAGGGAATTGACAAGTGCTGAAGTGTCTCATAAACATTTAATTGCTTTTGAACAAAGATCTATTTGACTTACATTCATGTTACCATTGTTAACTTTCACATCTGTGGGCTTTCAGATCTATAGATCTGTAAGAAGCTATTTTTTCCCCCTTCCGTTATTTGTGATAGGTGGAGATATAAGTGAATAAAATGTGTCAAAGGGTATAATCTTCAGAGTAATCTCCCAGTTCTATATACTCAGCTCAGGTCCCTTGACAGGACCTTCATTTTCAGAAATTAAGTGCCATGTGGCAGCTACCTGTCTGTGGTGTTTCAAGCTGAGTCCTGAAAATTCTCCATACCCAGAGTTATACTCAGATCTTGGCTGATACTACAATTTAATTTTGATAAACACAGCATCTCTTTCTGCTCATCATGTAGCCTCAAATGAATCCATGAATAAAATACTGTTCTGGTGAAGACAGGCTCCTAGGAGAGATGTGGGTCCTGGCCCCAGAGTCCCTTCAGAGCTTATGTGTTCATGATCATTCCCTCCCTATGCTGATGTGAAAGTCCTCTGTCCCTGAATATCCTGAATTTAGAATCTTTTAATTTCACAGAATAGTTGGTGTTGGAAGGGACTTGTGGAGGGCACCTTGTCCAATCCCCTATTCAACCAGGGCCACTCACAGACTATTGACCAAGAGATATTCAGACAGCCTTTTAATTGCTGAGGATTTCAAGTTGAATTTGAATTTTTTAAGTTAAAAATAATCTAAAATCAAATTTAATTAATAATTTTTTTCCAGAAAGCTTTGATTGTAACCTGCATTGCATATGCAAATAATATAGCATTTTGAATATTTGACTCATTTTTGCTAGACTTGTGCATGGGTCCTCTTCTAGTAAGATATTTGTGTAACATCAGAAAGATATATGCAGGTTCTGAGTAGTACCCACTTTCAATGGGGCACACTCATTGTTTTACAGATGCTTATGTTTTTCTACAGAGTTTCTTTACAATAGCTCAGCACATTAATTAACAGAGAACATTAGACAAAGGGAAATTGTAGGGGTTTTTTTATGGTTCAGATCCTGACTTAATAGGCATTACTCAGAGAAAAGAACTGTGTAAATTAGTTTCTCAGATCCTTACTTGGCTGTAGACTAGCAGATACAGACTTTGAGAATATGGTGGGAATAACTGTGGTCACATCCCATTCAGGCCTTTTCTGCCCCAACAAAAACAAAAATCAGTGATCAGGTCTCTGAGGGCAGGTTGTCACAGCTTCCTAATGCATTTACACCCCTTTCCCCTTGCACTCCCTTCGTATGCCAAGTGCAGAAAAAGGCTTTGGTGAATGCTCTGGGGGCATGAGATGAGAAAAAAAAGGAGAAAGGATGGGGGAGTAGCTGCAAAGCTCAGCCACTGCACAGCTAAAAAGTCTCAGGAAACTTTTACGATAAGGTTATTGCTATCATTTATTATTTTTTCATAAGCAGCGGCATGCATTGGTGTGCATGTGTGTGTGTGAGGGTATCTTTTGGCAGGAGGAGACATGGTGGGGTAGCCTGGGCTAAGTGAGGAATCTTTGGCCTGTGGTGTCTGGCAAAGCACAAGATTTAGCCTGGTCCAGTTAAGGACCTTTTCTGTTCCCCTTTCGCCCCTTAGCCACACTAAGCAATGCTCATTCTTTTCATAAAGCTTCACACTAACACATTCCATTATTTCATTCCAGATTTCATCCCCTTTCTCAAGGCTCTGTTTCACAACCCAGTGTACATGTTATTTATATGCATAACTGTGTTACAGTTCAGTGCCTTTGATGGCATGATATCCTTCATGCCCAAATACCTGGAACAGCAGTTTGGAAAATCTTCATCAGATGCCATCTTTTTAATTGGTATGTTTGCATTTTGGTTTGCTCTGTTCTACCAAGAAGTGATGTCTCTATGCAAATTATCTGTATTTTTTAATATATATATATGGTCATATCTACTGGTATACATGTACATACTAGAGTTAAATGCTTCTACAAGTGAGACATACCACATTACAAAGCATTTCTAAATATTCCTGCATTTTCTGCTAAGCTTCTCCTAATATTCTGGAGCAAAATTTTATAATCTACTTCCCATCTTTTGCATTGGCCCAAAAAGCTCAGCTGATATGAAACCAAACCATGTGACATTTGTGTAAAACGACTTCCAAAATGTGTTTCAGTCAGAATTTGCTGCATTAAAGTATCAATCAGCAAATAATCGCAAGAGCACATTCAGTAATCTCATATGAAAACTGAAAGTCTGTTCCTCCTTTCTGTGATGTTCAGTGTGTATTGAAATGTACTCCCACAGCTTATCTTCCTGTAGAGTTGTTCTGTCAGCTGGGGAGGCTGGTGTGAAACCATATTTTTTTTTTCTTTTGAGTTGCATCCACATTGCAACTCTAAGTTGCACATTTCTAATTAATCTTTTCAGTGCTACCCTCACTTCTCAAGCAGTTCTCACTTTGACTTTGGCAGAGGTTTTGGGTGTGCAAGGAACTTAGTAAAGACCCATTTCTGATAGTTGTTAAATCATTCAACCACAGGCACTGCATGAGTCTTTACCAAACACAACCTTCCCTTACAGTAGTTTAGTATTTACCTCAGTAGCTACCTTAGAGTAGAGTAGCTTCAATGGTCTCCTTTATTTTAACATGGAAGTTTCACTTGTTTAAATAGGTGTTTACAACCTACCAGTTCTATGCGTTGGGTATTTTTCTGGAGGCTTATTCATGAAGAAATTCAGGATAAATATCTATCAGGCTGCGAACATAGCATTTTGGGTATCTTTACTGGAATACCTTCTCTACTTTGCTGCCTATTGGACTGTCTGTGATACTTCACCAGTTGCTGGTCTAACAGTTTCCTATGAAGGGTATGTTCTTTAAGACGCAAGAGGACTTCAGTTTTAAGATGCCAGGATGATTATTCTTGTCAAGAATCAGTCAGGGGCTCCATAGCTATGCAACATTTTAGTTTCATAACCTAAATTCTCAGGTATGTTTATTTGCATGATACAGTAGGTCTATCTTCTCTTATCACTGTTTCAAGCAAAGTAAGTGCACTAAAAAATACATCCACATTCAAGACTCATGCAATTCCATGTCCATATTAAGCATTTTACTAATATAATTAATAAGATCAAGTTACGGCAGGTGAAAATAAAAAAAAGTTGATTAAATTAGGCATATATGAGTGCAATTTCAGAACAACAGAGAGACAACTCCCCCTCTTAATTTTACACTGGCATACTGCAATTTGATTATTATCAGATTAGCATAGGATATTTTATCTGCAGTTTCTTGATTTGAATCCTATGTGTCTGTAAAATGGACACAAAGTACACATATAACACTTATAGACAACCAAGAACATACATGCCATAGCTGAGAAAAATCCTGTAGGGTATGCATACCTCATTGATAACATTGATGTAATGTAATATTATAAAATATCCTGTGCAGAGGTAGAAAGGCATGACTCCACGATAGGAACATGTAGAACTGTGTCTGGAGTCAGCATTTGAGCTAGAATAGAAACTTAGGTGTTGCAAAGGATTACTGTGGGTATTTCATTACTGAAATATTTATTCATCTTCTAAATGTATTTCAGAGTAGAGCAAGTTTCATATGCAGAAAATACTCTACTTGCTGCCTGCAACAGGGATTGTGATTGCCCACTTAAAATATGGGACCCCGTTTGTGGGAACAATGGAATCACTTATGTGTCACCTTGTCTTGCTGGGTGCAAATCCTCAAGAGGAACTGGAAAAAGTGTGGTAAAGCATACATTTTCTTGTGCTGTAACTATGAAATATTGCAGGGGAGAAATAGCTGTATCAATATAAGATGGGAAATATCCATTCATGTACATTTATTGACTATATAAGGTGATAGATTCGGACAAATTCATTGAGTAACACTAGAAACTACAAACTGAATATGAAAACCAGTGTAAGTTTAAATTAAAAGATACAATGAAGAAGACTCCTTCTCTTCTAAGAAACCAAAGGAATCTTAAAATGGAGTGAGAAATTATTCTGAAGGTATTGCTAGTTGAAAACCTGACACATTTCGGCCAGAATGAAAGTCTATGGCATGGACTTAATCTCTTTTACCATGTAGATTTAAACAAGTAACCAGGCATTATAGAACTATTATTATCTTAATAGCACGTATTCCATAAAACCCCCTGTAAGTTCTAATTGGGTTGAAATCAATAAAAAATAATAAGTTCAACAAAACCCCAATCATAGAGATTTTAGAAAGCCTCTGTACTTTTCAAATATTTTAAAGGAGTATTAGATGATAGTAATACTGATGCTCTTGATTACCTTGGCTAATTTTTGAGAGCCCTTATTTTGCAATAATTTCAGTAGAAGCAAGTGTTTGAGTGAGCATAATGCAACCCAGCCTCAATCAAATCTCTGATTTATTCTCTTCTGACATATGAAAGACCACACTCGACGTTATGAAAAAGAGTGTCAGGTCTGTTTGCTCTGGAAGGACCACACAGCCAGGCTGTGCTGGGGAACGTGAAGGCTCTCCTGGTCTTGAGCATGACCTCCTTGAGGGAGCACAGTCCCTGCTGCATGAGAGCTCCCTCTGGCTCCCTAACCCCATAGTCCACATACAGGGATGGTTGGACCTGTGCCTGGTGGACTGGGATGGAAGAGAAGCCACAGTGAAGTGCTGCACGTGTGTACCAGGCTCAGGTGCAGGAGACAGCGAGTTGGGTGCCAATGGTGCGAGTTTCAGATTTGGTGCATGAGTTTGGACAATCTGTGTGATTAAAATACTCTTTTGACAGGTATTTGAAAACTGCACCTGTGTTGCAGCCTCAGGGTTTTCATCTCAAAATATCTCTGCAATTCTGGGCCAGTGTGATGGAGACGAAAACTGCGACAAGATGCTTCATTATTTTTTAATATTGTCACTAGTCTGCAGCTTCATTTTTTCCTTAGCAGCCATGCCTGGATACATGGTCTTAATAAGGTACAGTCAAATATCCTTATATCTTCAGAAATCTACTGGACTTTTTATTCTAAGGTCAGAGACTCCCAGGAATTAAAAGTTGGTTAATTTGTGTATGGAAGGAGGAAGAGCAGAAAAATCTTATGTCATTTTGTGCTGTAAAGGTTTACTGTCATGTCAGCTTTATAATGTGATGCTGCTTCTGGCTATCAGCTGTATCTTGAATTAATGCAGGACCACCAAGTCGGGGCACTGAGCCCTTGAGAGGTGTGTGATACCCATGTGTTTATGGATCACATCAACTTGATGTCCATTAAGGCACAATTATCTTGCACTTGGTGTTTGCCTTAGTTAAAGAGGATGATAAAAACCATGACAATAGTTTTCCTTTTGTGTTTGGTAGTCCTAGTTGAGCAGCTTTTCAGTAGACATCACCTATTGGGGGTAATGGACTCTTTCAACCATTGCTGTAAATAGAATGGTTTGGACCTAAAGTGATGAAGAGTTTAATTAAAAACCTTCAGTTAGTGTCACCTCTACTAATAAGTGTATAATGTAATTATCACACAGGTCTCTAAAGCCTGAAGAAAAGTCATTTGGAGTGGGTATCCATGGACTGGCTTCGAGAGTATTTGGTAAGAAAATGTTGAATACGCTTTAAAAGCACACTTAGGTACAAACTAGAGTTAGAGAAGGATCACATCGGGCTAAGGGCATGGCACAGGAGTCTAATGCTATGGAGTGCCTTTGATCTGGAAGAATCTAGGGTTTTTTTACAGATCAGGGCAGCATGGCAAATTAGAACAACTTGCAGTTTATATTTTTCTTATACCGGGCAATAGGATGCCCATCCCACCTCTGAGCAGTGGTTGCCCCCTCCTAGCCAATTCCCTCCAGTTTATATACTGAGCATGATATGAACTTGGGTCAGCTGTCCTGGGCGTGCTCCCTCCCAGCTTCTTGTGCAGCTCCTCACTAGCAGAGCATGAGACACTGAAAACTCCTGGATTTGGAGTAAGCACTACTTACCAATAACTAAAACATCAGTGTGTTAGCAACACTATTCTTGTATTAAATCCAAAACACAGCATCGAGGGTAAGTTGATAAGGAGGGAGAGAACATAAAATATACAGAGAATGTGGTTCTTGCTGCAAGAGTGCAGGACTGGTGGAGTAGATGAGAAACAGCATAGGTTCTGTACTGTACCTGCTAACCAGAAGAAATGATACTCACAAAAATGTTGCTAATATTCTTTGTAGCTGGAATTCCATCTCCCATTTATTTTGGAGCTTTGATAGATACCACTTGCTTGAAGTGGGGTACTATGACTTGTGGTGGAGAAGGAGCATGTAGGATGTACGATATTGTCACATACAGGTATAATTCTTACTTTATTATAATTTCTTCTTCTTAATGTATTATTACATGCATAGAGATATAATTTTACACACTTTATCTTTTCCTAGTAGACAAACTGCTCCTGTATTAGAGATGTGACACAACACTTTTCTTTGGCATTGGCTTTATTTGTCAAGTGCAACCTTTGATACAGACGTTGGATCAAAGCACAGAAATGTTCTGTCTTTTGAATACCTTCAAGTTTTCCTCAGGTGGACTGAACTGTCCCTTCAGGGCTCTCTCTTTTCCCTGTGGAGAAAGCTGTAAGAGTACCAGGTAGTCGACTTCACTGGCTGAATTGTTTACCTGAAACTGTGTGATGTAAATAGTGATACCGGAGACACTGACATATTCTCTGTTCTCATACTGACTCATCTTCAGTGAGATCCAAAAGGACCAGGGCATGAGCTTTAGAGTGGCTGTGTAGTTTTTGCAAAACAGTGTTTGCTGAATAGCTTTGCTATTTTTTCATGGATACATATAATTAATGAAGCTCTTAATTTATTTCAGGTGGCTCTATCTTGGCCTGCCAGCAGCATTACGTGGAGTGTCCTATATTCCCAGTTCACTAATTCTCCTTATTTTAAAGAAGAAACAGAAATCTGAAAAGCTAGTCTCATTAAATGCACCAGTAGAAATGCAGGATAAAGAACAAGAAGCAGTGAAATAGCATTTTAAAGCAGGACATGGTGTGAAAAAACATTGCAGTGTAAATATTGGATATATCCTAGTGAAATTTTTTTTTTACTTTAACTAGTGAACACTTGGACAGAGATTAATAGGATTACACATAGTTGTATCCTAATTATGTTATAAAAGTATCAGTTTGTAAGCACAAAGCACAAGAAAAATGTATTCGGTGCAAAAGAACAAGGAGTAGAAATAAGAAGACTTAAGAAATGCCAGGTCTGAGTTGTCTGGACAAGGGGCTGTGAAGCAGAAACAGATGTTTTCAGTCCTGATTTCACTGAAGATAGTGAGAATTTTGCAACTGACTCCAAGTGATGCCAGATTTCACCCTGGAATTCTCCAACAGCTTCTGTCAAAGCCTCTCTCACATTGACTGCAGACAGGATTTGTAGCTTTTTTGGGCCCCAGTTTTCCATGAATTTTTTTAATGATGCTTTTAGTCCTTACAGGCAGGGATTGTTTGTTATTCTGTGTAGTATAGGAACCTGTTTTATGACATGGTCTGTGTGTTGTGGTAATAATAAACCATAAAAAAAAAAAAAATTTAAAAAATGCTGTGTAATGGTGTTGTTTTAAGGTTTGCATAGAGCATGGACAAGGAAAGGTCCTCTGGATTTTTAGTTCAGTTGCATTTACTCTAGAGAGGAATAGTTCCCACACTAAGCATAGTAGAATGATATTTGTGTTTTGCCATCATGTTGCTGTCTGCTAAATCCTAAACCTTTTCACATGTTCTCAAATTATTCTTTAAATAGCACATATTATAAGCATCCATGTGCTCTTCTTAGTCTGTCAGATTTTTATTTCTCTCAGATATGAATGTAGTGTCCATTTGGGGCTCACTGACAGTGAGGTACTGCCTTGGGATGTCTTAAATATCTCAAGAGAAAATCCTAAATGTCTGAGAAAAAAAACCCAAACCCTGCTGATATGAGATACACAAGGTGCATCTTTGATTTAGTGCACTCATGTTTGGAACTGCTTCATATTCAGCCCCAGTGCAGAGGGCCCTTAGATCTGTCTGCAGGTGTCCATGCAGTAGCTTCTCAAGCTCTTTTATTGCAGCTCCTGGTTATTATTCCCTAAGGCATAAGGCATGGTGGGAGCTTCTGGAACTTTACCACGGACCAATGCTCCTGCACCTGCAAGTGTTTACTACTTGCTTATTCTGTATGACACAGTCTTACTGTCACTTAATCCACCTGGACATTCTGCAGCCAGAGAAAAATGAGAAGGCTGTTTTGCCAGACTAGTTTGTTAGTTCAGTTATTTGTCTACTTTAAGGTGTTTTATTAACACCGTATGTGTATGTGCTTGGAATTACTTCCTATCCTTGTTGAATCAGTGACAAAAGATCCATTTCTTCCCCTAGAGCAGGAAATCAGCTCCAGAATTCTAAGTTTCTTCAAATACAAGAGGTCTTTATAACTAAATCTTTTGAAAAGACATGTCAAAGCCCTTGTCTCCCTTTCCATTGGATGATAGAGCTGAACAGGTATAACATGAGGAAGAGGAATGGAGGAAAAGACAAACATGATGCAGCCTCCAACAGCAGAACAGAGAATGCAGTTTCCTATTAAGCCACAGATCTTCCAGAATCTTTGCAGACATTTGAATCTGATTTTGAGCATTGTTCTTGCTACCATGGGGCACTTACTGAAAGCCATCATTCTTCCTTGTAGTTATATCCCTCCAAATCTAGAGTTAAAAATCTTTTGCGTTTAGTCACAACTTTGTGCCAAGGTAACCCAGGAAACATGAAAAGTTGCAGAGCACCAAAGTTTCACAGCTGTAGGAAACAAAAGGGCTTTGTTAAGTAGGAAAATCTGTGCCATTTAAATGAACCACTGCCAAGGAGTCAGACCTAGTTAACTCACTGTGCTTTGAAATGGAAGGAAGCAGATAGGAACATTTCCAAGTTTTAAATTTAGCATTTCAATAGATACATTAACTCTGTTTTTAATTGTTCCGGTTCATCTGCTTGAGAATGTAGCAGTGAAATAGGCCACCTTCACCAGACACTGCAGTCAATAGTCTGCTGCTCACACTGTATCCATGTAGACAGTGCTGGCTGGCTGATGGCTCAGCAGAGAGGCTTCTGGGCATGAGCCTATGGTGGGAACAGTTCTTCCCCAGAGCAGAACCAGGAAAGAGAAGGAGCAAATTGTTCCAAAGTGATCGTCATAAATCCTGTATGATATGCCATGTCCGGTACAACAAACATTCTAGGTTTAGGTTGGGAGGTTAGAAAAATATTGTTGGAGCTATTCCTTCAAATGTAAAACCAAGCTTTAGATTCTTTCCAGTTTTGAGTATGCTGATCTTGATCCAGCAAACCTGTGCTTAAAAATGAGTGGACTTACTGATGTCTATTGTTTAAGTAGGTGACGTTGGACATTTCAAGACTGAACCACAGACACTGTTATGACCCTTATTTGAACAGGTGTTCTTCCTGTGGTTTACAGTAGGTGCTCAAATGATATTCCTTTGTGTTTGAAAGTTTGGGCTGGTTCTGGTCTGATGTTTCAAGCACCAAGACTTGCAGCACCCCAGCACTGTGGGTAGCACAAGCCACAGATGAGAATAATGGCAAGAGATTTAACAGTGCTGTAAAGTTTTTTTTTTTTTATAAAGCAATAGCAAATGAATATTTGAGTTGATGAAGTCCAATATTAAATTATCAAAAATGCCTGGTAGGTGTATTTGCCAAGTACCTGAGAGTTGAGCAGATGGCTTTCACACTGCAATCAACCATGTGTCCTTGTCTCTGAAATTTCCACTCAGTAAAGGGTGCCCATTAGTTGAATTTTGATTCTTGAACTTACCAAGTAAAAGACTAAGTGTTGGAGCCTGGATACAGATACTTCAAACACTGAGGAAAACACTTGATGTTTTTCAGGCAATGTGACCATGAAACCATCTTGAAGCTGTTTTAAGGGCAATGGAACACAAACAGTTCACACGTTTATTTATCTAGTATTTTGATATCTATTTATCTATCATTTTGTACACAATGTCTTTTGTAATGATCCCTGAAAATCCATTTAGTTTACTTTTTTTTTTTAACCATAATCAGGGGATGATTTCAGTTACTTTCAAAGAAATAATAAAAAACTCCTCAGTTTCTTATTGAAAAATGGCAATGCTTTGTAAAAAAACACATCTCTGTGCATAAGTAGGCTATGGTTTGGGGTTTTTCTATCTGCAGTATTTTCTCTGTATTTCAATTTCAGCTACTTAATTGCCAAGTCTCTCATCATTTTACAAGTCATTATTAACAGTCTTATCTGTATCCTAAGAAAATATGGATCTGGAACAAACTTCATTGTCTCCCTGTTGCTTCCAACTTTTAAGAATTGAAACCTATTCTTGATGCACAATTAAACACTTCTGATTATGCATATTGTTCAAGATCTGATTATGATTTTTCTTTTGTACAGGAAATTGCTCATTTGGGAGGAAAATATGTTACCTGGCAAGTTGATTTTAATTAGTGGGCATAAGGGAGATGTGCTGACCAAAGCTGCATCCTTACACAATAATTTGGCTGAGGGCATGACTGATTCATGATATCATGCTGATTTTGTATTTGTGTAACAAACATATTATGTTAACATGTATAGCTTCTGAACACATGAATATCACGTTTATGCATAAACATTATTGAGAGCTTACTTTCTTTTTCAGTCATTTCAGATAAAGTGAACAGTGGGCTGTTTCTGTAACCTTTCTATCTCAAGCTAAATTTTAGCAGCTGACTCCTCCCTACAGGTTCTTCTCATTCAGGCAAACCTCATAGCGCCAGAGGGGAATTCAACCTGTGCATGAGGAGAGAGGAACACCCTGAGAATACCTGGGGTAGGATTTGGCATGCAAAGGAGCCAAGTTACCTTTTACTTTTATGTAAGTCTGGTCACATGATACAAACTGGATATATCCAGTAGTTCTTGGCTACTGCTGCTCCTTTTTTTGCAGAATTGTTGTTAGTCTTTTCCGTTCTTAATAAGGCATAAAGTGTTCCCAGTTATACTGGTTGGGATTTTGAACTTTCATTGTTTAGGATTTTCTCTGAGAATGTAGCAAATTGCTTGGTAATTGCCCCTTTCTTGCTTTGTCCAGGGAGTCAAGGGCATAGATTTCTTAAATCGCTGGAGACTGAAATCACAGGACAAAAAGTAGATCTCTTTAGAAGGTGAAATCTTAGGTATTGCAATGTCTGAGGTCCCTTCTGGAAGAGATCATTGGTAGCTCGAGGCCAGAAGTGTGATATATCCCAGTTAATTTCCAACAGGGGTGCTCAGGGGATAGAAACACTGCTTGTTCAGGGCAGACACCCATGTGACTGTAGGTAGCAGCTTGCTGGATCCTTACAGCTTCAGCAGAGTGAGAGGAAAGTCTTTACTTGGAGGTGAAAAACCCCCTTACAAGTGGGAAATGGTGGTGTAAAAGAAAACCTTCATTACAGAAGTTTTGCTTTTTAAGAAGCCTTGACCCCCTGTGTTGGTCTAAAGGCTGCCTAACTTTGCAATGTTATCATTTAAATGGTTCCAAAACCGGCTTTGAAAAAAACCAAACTTCTCATTTGAGGTTAATGAAACACAGAGTGGTCCAGTTCACGCTGTACCTTTGCTGTTACTATTGTTTCAAGGCAGCTCTTTGGAAGGCCAGCTGCATTCTGCCTGGAACACCATGGGTTTTCTTTCCTCTGTAGGTAGTGAAACTTTTGGATATAAAGACAGACAAGCTTAAGTTTCTTCAGAAATTTAAAGAATTTCAAATATTTGTGAGACTTGCCTTCCTTTTTTTTTTTTTTTTTTTGAAGGGTTGGTGCTTATGTAGTTTTCTACCTCATATTGCATTTCCCATGCATTGCAATTTAAAAGATGGAGTCTACTAAGGGACTTTCCTTTTCATTTGAGTTCCTTTTATGTAGAATTCTTCTGAAATCCTGTCCTATGTGCTAGAGGAGTATTTCTAAGTTCATATATAGCAGAGACAAAACTATTCATTGTTTCCAGCTTGCTCTGTTAATTTATCTTGCTGTGTTCTCAGGTCAGACAAGGCCTGAGCAGTAGAGGATGGGTACAGTTATAAGGTTTCCTCACAATAAGAGACCTTAAGGTGCAACTTAGGTTTCCCTATGTTAATTAGCAAGGGCAGTGGCAGGTAGAGAAGAGAGGAGTTTGTATTTCTCCAAACCCTATTACTGTATGAACATTATGAACTTGATATTACACATGCATTTACAGAGGCAGAAAGTGATATTGTTAAAAAAAACTTTTACAACATCAGTAAATACCTGAGGAGGTGAAGAGTGGTAGGTGTGGGAGAGTTTTGCTTCAGTAACATGGGCTGATAAATCCCCAAAAAATCCATATCACACAGAAACCCTTCATATATTTAGATGGCTTTGATGCTGAGGATGAGCTATTGCAATTGTTCAATGTAACTGATATAACTGGTAGCCTTTTCACTCCCAAGACTTTTCTGACATGTGTTTCACAGTGGATGGAATGCCAAGTGGAGAGGAGGCTATATCGGGCTGCAGTTCTTCCAGAGAGAGAGGTCGTTAATAGGGAAATACTCTGTGAAATTCAAAAGCCTCAAATGAGAGCTGAGCTGCCAATGCTCATTTGCAAGTTTATTATCGCAAACTCACTAACCATAACAACCTTAGATAAGGTGACAGGAAGAGAAAGCACCAATATTAAGGTTAGTATGGATTGGCCTTAAGTTTATAAACTGAAACAAGCAAGAGCCTGTGTTTGCATGGTCAGTCTCTGATGCAAAGTGATCCTTACTCAGGGTTTACATACCATAGGCAGAAGATAGAGGTTTCTGTGGGAATCAGACCTTAGGCAGTCAGGCATAATACCTGAGCATAACATTTAGCAAGTGCAAGTGATACCTTGAGCATAACATTTAACAAGTGCAACGTGGAAAAACCCCATAACCCAGACAATTCTCTGGAAAGCAATGGTGCATCAACCTAGATTATAATGTAAATTATAATAATGTAGCTGGCAACCTTTTTGCTTTTGATTTTATAACCAAGTATGTACCTCTGTCCTGTCCATCACTAGAGGCTTTACCAGATGCCAGTGTGTCCCTCAACGAGGTGGGTTGGCCTCAGGCCCGTGGGATTTGCAGCACCAGTGGGATCCTCCACAGCTATAGTGCTACCTGGGCTTTGCTTGAGAAGAAGAACTACTTCCTGAGAGTTTTTGGCTGACACATAATTCTCTGGGATAAAAGATATTGATTGTGGTAACTGGAAAGGGAGGGCAATAAGCAGAGGGTGCTGTGGCTGATGCCCCTGGCATTGCCACTGCAGCAGGCAAAAAACATCTGGTGCATCTCTCTTGAGTGCAGCAACTGCACAGCAAACTGTGAATGGGACCTCTCCAGGGCTGTCAAAGAGGATTTAAACTACTGTCTGTTTATAAAGTACTCATTCTGGAGAATGCAGGCGGTGATGGTAATGAACAGATGGGAACAATTTAGTGTTCCAGGTCTGTAATTCTAGTCCTGATCGAGCTAGTTTAACACTTCTGACTTTATAAATCGAGTACAGTAAATAAATTACATTCTTTACCACCAATAAAAGAATATTTCTTTGCACATATTTATTGATCTTTGTCAAGTCTCATTTTAAAATACAGGTGGCATGACTTCTATTACCTCTCTGGTGATTTTTTTTATACCCTGTTAAAAGTTACTGTCTTGGAACTTTTCCCAGTACGTCACAGAACACCCTGTTGTGCTTAGTGTTTTATTTTAATATAAAGTTTCTCACCCAATTTAATATTAATTTTTTCTCCTGGATACTTTGAAATTCCTCAGATATTTAAGTGTGTCAGTCTCCCAAAAGTAAGCCTGTACCTTCACTGTGTGTACTTGGAACCTTATGATTTGTCACAAGAATACATGAAATTTGTGTGATGTTCATATAGTGAACATCCTATTGCTCTGAAAACTGGTTCTTGATGGCACTTTGCTTTGCTTCCTTTCAATAATTTGTTAAATGAGCAAAAGCAAAAAGCAAAGAACTATTTTTTGAAAACTGACCTGTCAGTGGTCCTGTGTAGCTGAATGTCAGACACTTATTTCAGGGACTCCTGTTTTTCATTTAGAGAACTTCTGCAATGAAGAAACATGGGTGACCATATTGCTGAATGGAGTGGAACATCAAGATAGTGAGTGTGCTGCTTTTTTAATGTTTACAGCTCTATCACCAATTATCCCTATGAATTTTCTCACAAATTGTAGAGAGAAATATCTTTACATTCATTAGTAGAAGAAATAAATTCCCATGTGGTGTTTGCCTGAGATTATGCTGCATGACAATGTTAATGATAGTTCACAGTGTGTTTGCTTTATGTACTTCTCATGTAAAACCCCAGCTCTCTCAAAACCAATTACTGCAACTAGTGCTTACAAATCCTTAATGCATAGTTTTATTGAAAAACAAAACTATGCAAAAAAAAGTGGCTGTGAGAAAAAACAGCCTTTCTTGGAACTGCAGAGAGAATTACTGACCTGGGAATAAATTAGGAAATGTTTTCCTTGAAGCTTCCCACATCAAGCACTTTTTAAGTGAAAGCACGAAGTTTTAAGTATTCTTTAATGAGTTTTAAAACACCATTTAGTAGTAAAACACCTCTAAGTTGCGTAAGTAATAAATCTTGCATATAGAGTTACTTTAAGGTTTCTTCATATTTAAAAAAAGCGAAGGTAAGTTTATCCTAATATACAAACAAATTGGAGTTGAGATGTTCCTCCTAAATTTCCCACCAAGGACAGAATGAAAACTATTTGAGAACTACTTGACTTGTAAGGTATTATTGTAGTTTTGAATAAAAGAGCTGCCTATTGCTTAAATATCCCCCACTCTGATAAGCCAAAGTGGTGCAGGCCCATTGTAACACTCACAAGAGTTCTCCCTGTGACTTTGGCCAAATTTTCTGGAGTCTGGGGGATTTTCACTTTTTTTGCCAGCAGGAATTTCTCCTGTGCTTTTGTCATCCACAGGGAAGTAAGACTGCAAATGTACTCCTTGCATGGGTGTATACTGGAAGTACCCAGAGTTAACTATTTCCGAGTGGAGGGTTTCTCTCCAGTGTCGCTCTGCTCATGAAGGCACAACCACTTTGTGATCTGGCTCCCTGGTGTGTGGATGCTCTCTGTTCCTTGCCCCCTGGCTCAGGCACATTTGGCATTCCCATGAAGCTGGCACAGGCAGTGAGTAGCTTCCACTCAGAGCTGGAGCTTAGAGAGATCATCAGAGGTCTTGGCCTGAGAAAAATATCAGTAATAACATATATGGAGATCATGTTCTTTGGGTTGTATTCCACTGTAGTCTCACTTGTTTACTTTCTTTTAATATAAACTGTCTTTGGCAAAAAAGGGCTATGATTTTTAGAAGCTAAATTTCCCCATCAGTTTATTAGGTTCATGTTTAATTCAACTGCACATAAGACACTTGTCAAAGGTGATTTCAAATGGCATACATTGAATGTGGGCACCCCTTTTCTGAAGGCTTCTCCTTTTCAGCTTTGAAAGCATCCCCAGTACATATGTTTGGGCTTTTCAAATCCCATGATGTTTTATTTGTAAGCATACAGGGCATTTAAACAACAGCTCCTTTATTCAGTTTAAAGCATTGATCCAGCCTGTGCTGGACATTTGGACTGGAAGTCATGCATTAATGCTGACAAAAACTTGATTTTAATTCAAGCACAATTACATCTAAATTCAAAGGCACATGCAGCCTATCTTACTAAGAAGTGATATGAGCTGAAATAATTTTTATGTCTCTCCCTCCAAAGTTAGTAGTATTTTATCCCATATAATCACTCTCATAACATCTGTCTTACAGTGTGAACATATCACTAACAATTCTCATCTACTAATATTATTTGAGGTTTTTACACATGAGTACTCAGTAGGGTCCCATCCTTGCAGAAAAAATTCCCTTACTGCAGAGTTAAATGGCATCAATTTTGCATGAGGCCAGTGAATAGTTCTCAAACTAAGTTTTACAGGAAAAACATCAGAGAAGCACTCTGAAATGAATTTGACCACTTATATCTTTGGCTTTTATGACTTTTCTTTGGGACCTAAAGAAGCTAGAATTGCTAAAATAAGATGAAATGATATCTCATGTAGCAACCCCAAATCCTCTGTGCACCTTTGCAGAGGTGAAAAATTGGTGTCAAGAAGAAGACTGAATACCTTATGTACAAATCATACCTTTAAGAGTTTCTTTCTTATTGAAGCAGAAAATTAACTGATTTTCTCCCATTTTTTTTAACATCTTGTCCTTCCATGTTTCAGCAGTAGAAGGGAACAGTCTATCAGAAATTTGTCCTCCCTCTGTGACTACTTACTACTGAGGAAACCCATGATGTGACTTGCAGACTGAGCTCCCTGAGCCTTGAACTTGCTGCCACATCAGCCCTGGCACGGCACTGCCATGTGATCTCTTGGCACTTGGGATTGTGCTGCCTTGGGTTGGGGCTCAATTTGGCAGTAAAGCTCAATCAGTGCAACCAAGCGCAACTAAAGCGGTGACAGGCAGGTTCCCCTTGCGCAAAGCTTCCTCCACCAATGAACTCCTGAGTGTGAGCTGCAATCTGCTTCTCTCTGCGTGGCAGGAGCCAGCACTAAAACTTTTGCAGTTTCTTAAGTGGCTGCCACAGAAAAATAACCTGGAGAAAGGAGACAGCTGAGTATGAGAGTGTACACCCTCTTGCTGTGTATGTCCCTGCCTGTCCTCAGCCACAGAGTCTCTTGCTCCCGTTTGACAGGGTTCATAACACACAGGCACTGATGTGCAGTGACCCAGGCACATCCCAGCACATCAGGGACACCACGTGCTGCTTTGAGAATGTGGATGGTGGGCTGTGCAGTGCAGCACCCAGCCAGGCTGGGGGGGCAGCTCTCCCCACTGGAGATGCCCCTGGGGCTGCTTGCAAGAGGACTCTCACCTGAGTCCCCACCACTGCCAGCCCCCTGCAGCCAGCCAGCCTTGGGGCACGGCGGGAGGAGCAACACTTCAGCAGCAACAACCAACATTTCCTTGTTGGTAACCTGCTCTCCTGTTTTTGAGTTTCTATGCTACCACAGGGCTTGCAGAACAGGTTCCTGGTACAGCAAGTTGTCAGGCTGGTGGCTGACACCGCAGCCCACACCGTGGTTTCTGGAGAGGCACTGCTGTGTGCTGCTGATGCTGTGCTCTGCCAGCATGTGCCAGTGGGCTGGACGGGATCTGGTAGCTGTGCCTTGCCTCTCCAGGACTGCCCTTGGGCCCCTGCAAGGGCCCTTTTCCTCATCTGCTGGCATCTGCTGGCAGCTGCCATACAACAACTGAGCTGCATGGACAAGGCGTGATGGCAAATGCTGCCACAGACACTGGAGCTCAGTTTGCAAAAGCTACAGAAGACAATTTTAATGGGAATGCTGAAGTCTTTTATGGTGGGATTCATCTCTCCTGACTTTCTGTTGTCAAAAGCTGATCTTGCAGAGCCATATCTGGAGTTCATTTCATCTCATACCTAAAGTAAGTATCTAAAACAGACCAGGCAATCTACACTTTGGAAATACTTCCTTTCCCTCCTCTGGCTATAAACTGATTGAGTAACTCACCTGGAAGTCCCTGCATTGAACTCATGCAGTGCTTCTTTGTAAGTGGATCCTACCATCTGTGTGATGATGACAAGAAAAGTCATGTCCTCTCTAGATAAACTTCTTTGTATTCAAATTTAAAATACATTTATCAAAGCACTGATGGGATTCTTGTGGATGTCTCATTTTGAGAACTGTGTTTGAGAGGCTGATCTCCTGATAGACAATGGGCTTGCAGTGACCTTTCCAACAGACTTCTGTTCTCCTACCTGGAGACTGACAACAAGAATAGGGAACCTATTGCTAATATTCATACATTTTTATCCTCTAAATTTTGCAATATAATAATAGTTAAAAGCAGTCCAAATGCAGGTTGTAATATATGTAAATCTGAAATTGTTAAATGAAGTAAAATATAATTTCTTCTTATGATATTCTGGTGAATGAATCTAAGCATTTAAAGATTTTTTTAAAAAATCAAAATAATTGAGGCACTAAGAATCAAGCAAAGATAACACTTCTTCACCTAAGTAAAAGTGTGTGAATGAGAATCAGTTTATTGAAGAATAGTTTTGAATATTCTGAACTCTTTTAAGAGAAAGTGAGTTTCAATATGTACATTATTCTTGTGTGTTAAAACTAGATTAATTAAACAAGAAGTTAACATTTAAAGACAAATGCAGGAACATTGCATTGAAACCTCTATACAAAGTTACATTTTTCTGGGTTGCAAATATTGTTACTAAATGGTAGAAATAAGTTGTGTTTTGATTTGCTCACGGAGTATCTGGTGACAACATAGAGTCCTGCTGTCAAAATAGAAAAACTGAAACTTTAAACTAAGACCCACAATAAATCAATAAATATTCACAGTAAAATGTGTAAAATTCTATCAAGCAAAATCCAGTAACAAGTGGGAATGTGACAGATAAAATGATAGTCTGCAGTTTACCTCCAGGCTTCAGGGGCCAGTGAGAGGTTGCATATTTATGGTCTTAGCAAGTTTATTATTTCTTTTAGATTTCATGACTAAATATTATTTTTCCATATATTTCATTGAGATACTTTAGTCTTTATCAAATATCTTAATGTATTTTTTATACAGAAAAAGCTAATCAAGGCTTTTCATACAAACTTTGTCAAGAGTTATATTTTAGTAGTTTACCTTTTGCTGGAAAGAAACGGGATGGTGAGACAAGATTTTTCCTTCCAATGTTCCTGAAGTTATTGGAATAACAAAACTTTTTTTTCTATATTTAGAAATTGCTAGAAAGATCCTTTAATTAGATGTGAATCTGATTTCATAATTCAAGTTTCTGAAAGTGAATGTTCTACCAGATGACCAAAAACTATTTCTTGAGACCTGATAACAGCTGGAATGACTTCTGTGTTAAAATCTTTCCTAGCTCTGGAGAGTTCTGCTCTAGAGAAGATGCAGATTGAATGGGTTTGCACCCTTTGTGGCCTGTTAGACATGAGAGCTGATTTTCTACTTTTGGTTTATTAGGATGTGAGAGCTGGGCTGGCTGTGGGTATTACACTTTTTGCTTGGCCAGTCTATAGCCAGCTGAGTCATCCCATATCTCCTGTTGGTGCCTGCAGGAACTACTGGTGGTTGTGTTAATCCTGATTTTGAAGAGGCAGGGAGCCTGACATGGGTCTGTGACTTCCTGAGGGCATCTGCTTCTCTTCAGGTCTCTACAAGAAGCCCTTTTCCACCTCTGCATTGGGGTTGTGACACAGAGGGCCCTTACCAAAAAGTGCCACATGCCAGTAATCAATTCATGCCCTGTCAGGAGCTAAGTCATCTCTTAGGATCTCTGCTAACCTTCACCAGAGACACCAAGAAGTGAAAGTTACTGAGGCTGTAGGTAAAACACTTGGAAAAACTGAACCTGCACTCTCAGGGCTCGTGTGTGTGAGCTGAAGCACTCCATGGTTGTTGAGTGGATAGTAGGGAGTTCCCTTTGGAGAGGTGCTTTATACACCTTTAAGGCTTAGACTTTAGGGGGGAAGAAAAAATAAAAAGAGTGAAGAATACAAGTTGTTCTGCCCGGGAGAGGCTGGCACCGCTGGCACGCTGGCAGGTAGGCTGCCAAAGCAGGGACAGCGCAAGAAACCTGCCTTCTTTTGCAAAGCTTTTGTATCAATGATTGTGGGAAAGTTTTGCAATCACCATAAGAAGGAAATCCAAGGTTTAAAAAACATGTGGTGAAGTGCTCCACTTCTCGGGGTGGGCAGAGCCTTTGCTGTGACGTTGTGCTGGCTCTGAGCCCGGCAGCCCCAAGGCACAGGAAACAAACAGCCTGACACTGCTCTGACACAAAGTAAGTCCTCTCTCTGCTTCTCGCTGTCTCTCCACACTCTCCCGTCCTCCTTCTTTCCTTTAGTTAGTTAGTTTGTTTAGTGTTTAGGTGCCAGTGGAGGCTTTTTGCACATCTCATTGTCACTAAGCTTGAAACAGGTTATGAAAAGTGCAAAGGTACAATTCTGCAAATTCAATATTTTTATTTCAAAGGATAAGCACTCTGGAGAGTGGGATGTTTTATCCCTCTGTACAAAACCTATTCATTACCACGAATTCACAAATTGAATCTTTTATTGTTTTTCTCACTTCATTTAAGTACCAATGGTGTCAATGATTCACTGGTTTGCCAAAGTTCAGATTTTCATAGAGTGGTTATGTCAAATGTTATTGCTTGATTAGATGTAAGAGAACTGTTTCCACAGTTTAACATTTTCTATAAGTTTAATGTAGATTATTGGGCTGGCACCACAAATTAATTTTTATATTTAAAATTAAATATTGTTAAAAGAAAACTGTGCCACTGATTTAGATACTGTTTATTTAACAGAGCAAGATGTTTCACAAAGTTAATCATCAGCAAAATACAAATCAATAAAGAAGGTATTTGCTTTAGAAAACTCTGTCTTTCATCTCCTAACCTGTAAAGATTGGGGTAAGTCTGAATTCACCATACTTTAACTACCTATAGCTTGTTTTTTCAATGTTTTTTGATTTGTGATCTGCTGAAGATGGTCTAAGGAAGGTTAGGTCCCTTTGGCTTTCCTCAATGTCTTTTGGTGGATCCTACTGGAGTAGGATTTGGAACTAAAATCTACAAATTTAAGCTAGAGTTCTTTGGGGCTTTGTATCTCTTCAGTAGACATTAGTGCCTATTTTCAGTCATTAGAGGTAACTTTTAGGGAGCTGTTGGGTTGCTAAAAGGGTGTTGTCCTTTCTGGGCATGAGTGGATATTTCCCAGGGAATCCAGGCTGCATCTTGCTTTGGGGAACTGAACTCTCCAGAGGAACTGAGCAACGTTTGCAGGTTAGCCTGGGACCCTGCCACATCCCTACTGCCCCAGCATCAGAAATCCCTGACAGCACTTAAATGAGCTCCACTCATGGGTCAGCTGGTCTCTGGGGCCTGCAGGAGGAAAACTTTGAAAAGTTCCCAGGAGAATTAAACAGAGTGGCATATCTGAGATTCCAGTGCCTTGGGGGCAAAACCTTACAGGTCAGTATCTTGACATGTGCTCCTCTCTACTCCTCTAATATCTGTGCCAACATATATCAGAGCTAACTAATGGATTTTGGTACTATTGCACCAGTTTTCCAACAGAGGAACTTGGCAATAGCCCTTTCTGACTTATCATTCCAGATCTCTGTATTAGCTGTTTTCCCCTGATAAGCCTAATCTTCATCAGCCAACATAGCTATGATGACTCTTTATATCAGAGCCAATTTTTAAAACGAAAACTTTAGCAGTCTCCTTAAAATAACCACATTTATCATCTCTTCTGCAGGAATTTGTGAAGACTTGTGGACCTAAAGACAGTAATTATTTGTTTCTTTTAATCAGTGCTTTCTTTTTCCTTAATACATTTTAACATACTGTATGGCTTACCGTGTTTTCTCCTCTGTCATAATTTGTGAGCTGATTCTACATTTATCCAATAAATAATGTAACTCATTGGAATGTTGATATAATGGTAGTGTTCACTAAGAAAATCCTCATAAATATTATATCAGAAGCCTACTGGATCACACCAAAGGTCCATTTAGTCTGGAAGAGTGATTAAAAGTGGGTTTTTCTGACAAAATCTCCTAATCCTCCAGCTGCCCAGGGTCTTTCCTTCTCCACAAAGATTTCTGAAAACTGTCAGCAAATTGCCTCTAAACTTTCCATCTATCCAAGAAGGTCCTGAAGTCTTTTAGAAAGCAAATTTTACAAATCAGGTTCACCAGTCCTTAACTCATTACAATGACACTTTGAACACTCTGTAATGTTCTCCTGAGAAAAGGTGCCAACGTGCAGACATCTCAGGTAGTGTCTTGCTTTGAGTATGACAGGAAAACACTGGAATCCTTATTCTAATGCACATAATAGTTAAACACAGTGATATTTTTCAAACAGGAAAACCTACATATCAGACCTGGAGGAGGAAAACCATGGACAGGCCAATCACTGCTGGCCAACTTAAAGAAAAGTCGCTCTTCCAGGACAGCGATGGCATTGCAGTCCCTGCCAAAACCATGTGCCATAATTGTTCAAAGCTAAAGGTATGGGCAAGCTCTCACCACGTGTTTTCTCTGGAATATTGCATTGCAATTTGAAGTTCTATCAAAATTCAGTTGGTTCTGTATGACCCTGTTTGACCCTATGAATTGGAAACAATGCTCTGGGCTGCATCCAAAGCAGTGTGGGCAGCAGGGTGAGGGAGAGGATTCTGCCCCTCTCTCCTGCTCTTGTGAGACCCCACTTGGAGCATACAGCTCTGGGATCCTTGGCATAGGAAGGATATGGACCTGTTGGAGTGAGACCAGAGGAGACCAGCAAGCTGATTAGAGGGATGGAGCACCTCTCCTATGAGGAAAGGCTGAGAGAATTGGGGTTGCTCAGCCTGGAGTAGAGAAGGCTTTTGGGTGACCTAATTGTGGCCTTCCAGTACTTGAAGGGAACCTGCAAGAAAGACAGAAAGAGACTGTTTGGAATAGCATGTAGTGGGGGAGAATGACAAAGAGTTGGTTTAGATTAGATATTAGGAAGAAATCCTTTACTGTGAGGGGGGTGAGACAATGGCACAGGCTGCTGAGAGAAGTTGTGGATGCCCCATCCCTGGAAGTGTTTAAGGACAGGCTGGATGGGGCTCTGAGCAACCAGGTCTGGTGGAAGATGTCCCTGCCCATGGTAGAGGGGTTGGAATGAGATTATCTTTAAGGTTCCTTCCAATCCATACCATTCTATGATTCTATGGTTATGATTCCAAGCACACACATCAATAAATATGCTCAGAAGTTAAAAATTTCAGCCATATTTTACTAACAAATCATTTGGAGGTGTGCTATAGTCACAGTGGTAGTTGCAGTTATACCTTTTTATTCTGTTTTTTTAGAACAGGAGGTGTAATAAGACATACTAAGATAATAAGTACCGGTAACAAACAATACTATGCTACAAATTTTCCCAAATAAGGAAACAGCTAAAACAGTATGTGGTAGAAAGTTAGAAGGTACATACCATCAATGCCAATTTTCCTTTTATTTGCAGTAGCAGAGTTTTTGGAGGCCAGTCTGAAAAAGGGAGTAAAATCTTCTGTTCTAATGAAAAGAGTAAGATTCTCTTCACAGAGAAGTAGAAACCAAAGCATACAATTTCTGTGTTTCTTGAGTGGGTTGCTCAGGCATCCAGCCATGAAACAAAAATTATTTCTTTGCAAACTCAATTATTTTCTCTCTTCAGATATTTCTTGGAGCTCTAGCTTTTTCCTTTTTTGCCAAAGGATTTTCTGGAAGCTACATGAAGAGCATGTCCAGTCAAATTGAAAGGAGATTTGAAATCTCATCATCAATTGTTGGAATTATCGATGGCAGCTTTGAGATAGGTATGTGTACTTCCTTTGAAAGTGGATAAGTACTGCTTCTTAGTACATTTTCACCCCAAAAATAAATGTCTTTTTGTACTGTTTCCTGTTGACGCAGGTAACTTAATGGTAATGGTGTTGGTGAGCTATCTTGGGCCAAGAGTCCATCGACCAAAAATAATTGCTGTTGGGTGTCTCATCATGGCCTTAGGAGCATTTTTGTCTGTGATGCCTCAGTTCCTAATGGGACGGTAAATATGGAGAGTTTTCACATCATGCATTAATTGAACTTGATCATATGAAGTGTTTTTTAATCATAAACCTGAGTTAAAAGCTTGACTCAGGTAGTTTCTTCTGGGAAACAGGAAGGTTTTAATGGGTGATTTTTTTAATATTGACTTTCTGATTTCCTCTCTGAAAACTTACCTCTTCCTACAGGTAAGCAAGAGAGAAGCCTCAAGCTTCTACAGAACTTATATATAATAAGGGATAAAGTGGATGGAATTTTTCATCTGGGATGGATATATATGTATATAGATACATAGTATTTTTTTTTAGATATTTTCCTTTTTTTCCTGCTTAAATGAACTGTAATGAGACCTTGATGGAAAAGCTTTCTTTCTCCATGATGGCTACTCACAATAAACTCTTTAAAATTATGGAGATTTGTATCTATCTCCACTGAACTCAGGGAAAGTTAAACATCTAAATGCCCCTTCACATGTAAGCTGTTATGCTTACATAGTTGTCAGAAGGCAGGTCATGCCTTTCCAATCCTTTGGCATTCTTATTCAGTAGCAGCTGAAAATAAAATCCCTCTGTCCCTAAAAAATTAAAATTGATTTATGCATCTTCTTTAGTTCCAAGACTAAGATAAGATAAGATAAGGAGAGCATGGGAAGAACCACACCTGGGGATCACAGTATGAAAAGTGATCACAGTCACTGTGTGACTGAACCTGCACTTCAGGGGACAGCAAAGGCCAGAAGCAGAGCTATGGAAATCTCTGATTTAACCCAAACTCAGAGCCAGGTTCAGAAGATCTCCCATTCTCCAAACAACAAGAAAAACCCAGTGGCTACAGGGACCTCACTGTCATCCATCACAATATTAGAGTTGATGGCCCAGTCAGAGGGAATATCTGCTCCCCATTTTTCCCAATGTAGCCTAAATGTATTCCAGCTGGCTTCAATTTACTTGGCAGATTTGTTTTTGTAGCTGGCTCCTTAACTGCAGACAAACTGGCATGTGTATCTTTGCAGCCTGTGTTAATCTCTTTTAGACACAGACAGGATCTTTACCTATGTGATTTTGCACTAGCAGAGAATCTCCATGTCACACACCTGTCACATAAGGGAGAAGGAGGTGCCAGCATGGAAAAACATCAGCACTGTTGCATGTAGGCAGATGTGGTTGGACTCTGCCTCTGTCCTGTAGTCCAAAGAATCATCTCTAAATCCCTGGAAGCAGCTTTTTTCCTGTTTAGCTCAAGAAAATATTGGTGTTAGAATCATCAGATCATTTGAAAAAAGGTGTAAAGACCTTTTTTTTAAGCAAAGCACTGGAAATGGGCTGCCCCTTCCCTTTGCCTGCCAGTAATGGGAATGCACATGTATGAACACAAGGCTCATGCACACTTCCTGCAAAGCAGATTCTTTCATGTGTCAGTTGTATTTTACACAGTTGTTTTCCAGTTACAATTATGAAAGGATAACTGTTAGTGTGGACAACTCCACCTTGAGTGTATCAGCTTGCTCCCCAGCATCATCTCAGGGCCAGCCAGGCGCAGATGCTACAGAAACACCCAGCCCAATGGAAAATGTTGGTAAGCAAAAGCTCCGGTGCTGGGTTCCCTTCTGCTTGCACCCATTTTATACACTCTCTTTAACAGGAAAGCAGTAAAACCCCTGTAGAAACCATGATATATACAAACCCACCCCATAATGATTGTTAAACCCCATATTTTATGTAATTTCACTGTTGCAATAAAGTATTGTCAGAACTGTGTTCACAGAAATGTCCATGTTTATGGCCTGCAGGATGTGAGAAAACAACAAATTCCTATCTATGGCTCTTTGTGCTGGTGGGGAACCTTTTACGTGGAATTGGGGAAGCACCAATCATGCCACTGGGGGTTTCATATATTGATGATTTTTCTAAAGAAGAAAACTCAGCATTTTACATAGGTAATATACAAATGAGTGATTTTTATGCTAAACATTCTTTTCTTTAACATTTCTATAGCCATGCAAATACTCACAAAAAAAAATTCTATCTGCTTTATTCTGGATAATTTTGTGTTGTATAGAGACAAAAAAAAAAGGAATGGAAAAGAGATCTTATGTTTATTTTCTAAGGATATTTTCCAGGTGATCCTTTTCCTTTCCCCATGTGGCTTCTGTTCCATGTGCCTGTTTGTGATTCTCAAATACTCATTTCTCCAAAGTGTAAGGTTATGTCTGCCTTATCTGGCATAACATCTTCAGTACCACAGCTTCAGAGGATAAAATTCTTCCTAATAACTGTTTCACCAATAAGGAAAAGATCCTCAATGTGAGGATCTGTAATGTAAGCACAGTAATGTAAACGTGTTTCAGAAGCTCTTACCTGACTTTTTGAGTTTTACATGCAGCACACTCCCTGTCGAAAGCTTTTTGAAGTCACCACTTACCAAAGGAAAAACAACACCTTGCAAGGGTGTTGTAACAAATCCCTTCTAATTGGGATTTTGTTGTTCTTGTTTTGATGGTAGATAACCTATTGCCCAAGACAGAAAGGCTTACGCCCAGGCTAATTAATTTGTTGGCAAACTGATTTAAAAGCATGGGGTGTTTGTGTGGCTGAGTGAGGTCAAAACTGTGACCTGAAGTAAACTTGGTGAAATCGAGCTGGTCATAAATAGTGTAAGACACAGTTACAGGAAGAGCTCAGTATGTATTGCTACAGGGTAAGGTCATGGCAAATGTCTTCCTTTGGAGATGAGGAAAGCTGCATTTTGAAAGAAAATAGGGGGGTAGCTGTCAAAAAACAAGACTTCCACTCAGCAGTTATCCAAAATATTTGTAATCACCTCTAAGCTTCGAATTAAAGGTATTTTTTAAAGTTAAGTCCAGCTGAATTTTTTTCCTGTCAGAGTCTGATCTAGGAGAGATTGAGACATGTTTGGGTCTATCGGGCAAGTGACATTAAAAATACAAAGTACGCACAGAAAACAACATGGGCTCAGCCAAAATGAAAATTGGGTTATGCAAATGAAGTAAAGTTTTTAATTTGCAGAGTATTAAAATATTTAATTTTTACATTCAGAACAGCAATTTTCAGTCTCCAATTCTGTTTTGATGGACTGAACCTATTTGCAAAAAAAAAAAAAAAAGTGAATTTTGAAATAATCTTTTCCATAGAGCTGAAATTTCTTTTCTTGATTAACTTTAGTTCTTTTCTATGTCTTACTTTTTATCAGCTGAATGAATCAATTTAGGATCAGTGTTTTTGTGAAATACAAAAAATTAAAATTGCTCTACGGTAAAGAAGTCAGTCAAGACTTGCTGATGAATTTTGACCATTCATCTCATTATTTGACTATGAACAAGAAGTTGCAGCTTCCTTTCTCTCCTTTCCCTTTTGCCCTTTGATGTTTTGTTGAGTAAGAGCATAAATTATTTTGAGCTGGACATGGCATTTTCATAATGGAATACATTAGAATCTATTTGTTAGAGTTGTGGTGACATAATAGTACCAGAGTTGCCACATGAAGGAACAGAAATTTAAAAATAGCATATTTGTTGAGCTGCAAGAATTTATTACAGAAGTTCTTGATGATAAGCTCAGCAATCTTTATATTCAGAAGAGAGTTTGTAAAAGCAAATCTCTCAGGAGGAAAATCTCTGCAGTAGAACAACACAGTAGGATTTACAGAGCATAGTACTGAATATGGGCAAGAAGTGACAGACATTTGGTCAGTAATTCCTTATTTTTTAATAGAATCAAGCCTTCTCCAACTTCAAATAGCTCCCAGGTGGCAGTGTCATGCCAGAATTCAGAAATCCAACCAACTGAACTTTTTCTTTGAACCTGTTACCTCCTCGCAACTAAACTTCAATTGATAAAACAAATGGCAAGGAAATGTGAGGATCTATGCTTGAATTATTTTGAGGATATTTTAATTTTATGCTGATTGCCAGCAGTGGTCACCAAAATCAAATTATGTTGTAGTTACATACCCAGTCAGCAAAATGCAGTCTAACTTCCTAGGGTTCTGTGAGTCTTCATAGATTGTTCATTTGCTTCTAGGGGCATCCCGTCTTCTTCTGATCCCATGTTGTTTCCTTTCTAAGCAGAGACAGAGATGAAAATGGAAGAGCCAGAGTAGCAAAACTGGAATCTGATTTTAAAGAGGGCACTAGATCACTAAATTTCTTGATTTTCTTTTTTTTTACAGCCACGTCAGTAGGTATTAACGAAGACTCTGTCTAATGAACTTTTATCACATGCAGGGATGCTTATATCTCCTTCTTACCCACTGAAAGTATTCTCAGGGTCCTGTACCTAATTCCATGTCCACACACTTTCATTGTCCCTATCATCCCAAACTGCAAAGATGTGCTTTCTCATAAGCACATCATCAGATCAATTACTGATATTATTATTAAGGGACTTGAACATGTAGTACAGGGAAAAGTCCTGGTTTGTACAATCACAGAACATCCTGCATAGACAGAGCTGTAGGCAGACTTATGGCACCTACAGCAGGGCTGGAGTTGGATGGTCATTGCTTGACTGCCACAAGCTGAACATCACAACTACAAAAACAGAGAAGTAGGGAGGGAGAGGGATAAAAGCCATTGCAATGCTATTTTCTTTCTTCCTGTTCCTTCCAAGACATGAATCTTGCCAATGAATTTCATGCGAGGGTCCACATGAGACCTTCAACATCACAGCTATGGCTTATGGCAGCTTATGGCTTATATTCTTGCTGCTCAGGAACTTCCCATTGGACATTCCCTAATGATCAGTGCCCCTCTTCTGTCTCCTCCTTGCTCTCTCCTTTCCTTGCCCTCAGAGAAGAAGCCTTGCCTTGTCCACACTGTTTTGTTCACTCTCATGTGCTGACTCCCTTCTCTTCCAGGCCTGGTGAGATCCTCGGGCATGTTTGGGCCAACCCTGGGCTTCCTGCTTGGCTCTTTCTGTGCCAGCCTCTGGGTTGACATTGGCGTCGTTGATGTGGGTAAGAGCCCAGGGGGTGGTGTGTCATTGAGGAGATGGCTGGATGTAGGAACCTGCATGCCAAGAACACATTCCCTGCAGCTATCAAAGAGTTTGTCCTACTCAAAAGCTGATGTTATTTACATTTTATTATCTGCCATATTGTAGTGTGGCTGGAATACCCCTTGATGCAATACTCCTACCCCCACTGCACCTCTCTTTGTGCTTGCACATGCACTTGTTACACCATTGCTGTGCAGCTGAGAAAAAATGAGGAATGAAACATCATCCCTACATTGAGGAAACAGCAAAAGACTCGTGGAAGCCTTTCAACACTTGGCAAAAATTACGGTTTCTTTAAAAGGATGCAGCAAAAATTCATATATAAACTCATTTTGTTGTTCAAATCGCTTACAAATCTCTAATCCCAGGGAAAATTTGAGGAAATCTGGGAAAGAACTGTAGAGTTTGGGGATGGAAGAAAGTGTTGATAGTGGTAAAGTGGGAAAGAGAAGTTCTTTTAGGGTGAAGGACCCTCTTGCTGTCACTCATTCCCATAGAAAGTGTTGGAAGATTGGGGCAATAAAATGCCACCATGGGCCTAAATGGAGGCATTGATTTTCAATTGAATAGGACTGATTCTCTCCCAGGGATTGGTCATTCACAAGTTGCCCAGAGAAGCTGTGGATGCCCCATCCCTGAAAGTTTTAAGGCCAGGTGGGATGGAATTCTAAACAACCTGATCTAGTGGAAGATGCCCATGGCAGTGGAGTTGGAACTAAATCATCTTAAAGGTCCCTTCCAACCCAAGTGATTCTGTGATTCTATGATTGGAAACAAGCTGCATTTCAATTCTTCACATGGAACATAAGTCACGTCTGTTCTGGTCTTTAAATTGTATATATATATGGATGTCTATAGTGTTTGCTCTGCATGTTAATTAATCTATTTTCCTGTCTTTCTGTATTTTATAGATGCCATCAGCATAAATCCTAAGGATACCCGTTGGGTTGGTGCCTGGTGGCTTGGATTGCTTATCTGTGGAGCAGTCAACTTCATTGCTTCATTGCCTTTCTGGTTTTTGCCTTACTCCTTGCCAAAAGAAGGAAATAATCAGAACCTGAAGATTAGTCATTTATCTGTTCAAGGAGATCACTGTAAAATAGATCCCCCAGCTCAGCCACAGTTAAAGTTCTCAGAGGCAGTAAAAGGTGAAAGATTATTGCCCAAATGTTTGCATGCAAATTCTATTTCTTGGGTTCATTCTGGGCTGAGCATGGACTTGCACAACCTTCAACAAAATGCATGTTTCTACAGTGCAAATGATGGACAAAAAATGCTGTCTCTAATTGGTACTATTATAATTACACACTATGGGCATATTCCAGTCCTCTCCTTATGTCAGTCAGCTGGGAAAAGCTTGTGCCATTGCTCTGAGCACCAGAGATTCTCAGTTCATAGTTGTCAGACATTGTATTACAGCTATAAGTGTATGATTATGAAGGAAGTTGGGGGAAACATCCCATTCCTCATCAGTGGCTGATCCATTGCTGGCAGGTCTGTTTCCCTGAGGCCAACAGATGATAGGGAATCACAGGGCTAAGTACCACACTGGCTGTTGGAGGGATTTCACTGGATTCGTAGCTCCTCTGTATGAGTTCAGGGATGCTGAATTAACCTCCTATGGGCAATCCACCACCCATTGCTCTTATTTTTACAATTTTATTGTAAGACCCATCATCTTAAACGTGTGTATACATGTATGTCCACTCCTTAAGATGTGTTTTGAACTCATCTTTTAGGCAAGTGTGCCAAAAGCCAGGCTACAGTCTAAACACAGGTTTTTGTGTTCACTTAATTGAATGGACTTCAATATTATAATCAAAGGTCTCAGGAATGCTTCCAGCCTTTTTTTTGGGTCAGTTGCTCCCTTTCTCTGAGTATCACTATCATTTGGGGCTCTTGTGTGGTTTGTGAAGGCTCCTGCTTCAGGTGCCAAATTTTACACTTGGAACATTATAGAGGGTCTTAATGCTCTGTACAGGCATTGAGAAGCTCTGTTGATGCCTGTAATGAATAGTCCTGTGTCACACCCAGGACAATGTAGGATTTCTGATTCCCAGTTCAGCATCCCCTGTGCCATTTGGCCTTGCTGCTCCTGTAAGTCATGTGTCAGAAATGAGGAAAACTCTCACTTGAGCAAGAATGTGTTTTGATAGACAGAGAATTATAACCTGCACTACAGCCACTAATTAAGTTAATTTTACTATCTAAGGATGTCAAAACAACTGTTCTCTGTTTAGCAGGGTGTATAGCATATACCTCTCCATTGCAGATTTTTTGCCAGCTCTGAGGAAACTGTTTGGAAATTCAATTTTCCTGGTGTACATCTTCCTTACTATTCTGCAGTACAATTCTCTTGTTGGGTTGATAACCTATGAGACAAAGTTTATGGAGCAACAGTTTAATGTATCTGTGGCAAGAGCCATCTTTCTAATTGGTAAGTACCTGCCCTCCTTTCGAATTCCAGTGTCAAAAAGAAAGGTTTTCTCTGTTATTTTGCATTCATTTTTTAGAAGGAACTTCTGTGAATGTTTCTGGTTAAAAAGAAAGTATGTAGTAGTTTATTAATTTTCTTATCATATTTTGAAAAAGGATGTTAATTTTAGTGTTAATTTTCCTGTTGTTCCTTATTCAGTGAACTAGAGGATTATTAGAACTGGGTGGAAGCTTTTTTCATAGTGAGATTTGGGTTATGTGTCTGTTTCTGTGAGCAAAAACTACACATAAGCTGCAAGTAACAACTAAAAGAGAAAAAAAATTTAAAAGTGTAATGAAATGTGTGATTTTTTCCTTTTCAGAATAACACGTTCGTATAAATGTTCTTCCATTTTGATTACAAATGCAAATTTTATAAGCAATAACAAACCAAAATGTAAAATTCATTTCAAAGCTCTTTTTCTATTTATCAGTTCCCTCAAAAATAAGTTCTTTGCAGTGTGCAGAAAAAAGAATGCTGAAATTATATTAATCTCACAGTGATTGTTTCATAATGTGGTAGGAAAACCAGGGTATTTGTGGTCATTGCAGAACTGATATTGCATTACTTTAACCTGAAGGTGCTGGGCTTTGGTCAGATACAAATATGGAATGAACATTTTTCTTCCTATCTTTTTTTTTTTCTGGTTCTAGAGAAAGTTTTACAAAAAACAACATGCCCAAAACCCACAACCAACAGAGAAAGGCAACCCCCTCTCATTAAAACCTTGTAAAAGCTCTCTATACAGCACATAAATGTTAAGGTTGGTGTTGGTGAACTACTGAATACATTAAATCTAAATACAAATCATCTCATGATTCATTCTCAGATCAATATGTAAGCCAGTGTAGAATCAGATATAACATTCTTTTATGTTCCATTTTTGAGACTTATTTGTAACTTTCATGGAATTTAATGGTTTATTTTAGATGAAGAATTTCCCATTTATCTCATTTACTCCACTTTTTAACAGGTACCTGTATAGGTTTTATACAAATAACACCATAGTAAAAAGATAGGGAATATCAAGGAACTAATCTTTCTAAAGTCATAGTATGACTTGAATAAGAACATGGGGAAGTAAGTAAAATTACTAAAATGTAATAAAAAGTCTTAGAACCTCAAAGCATCAGCCTGAAAGTAGACGAATATTTGATATTTTGAAAATACTAGAACCAGGTATTTATTCTAGAAAGGGTCAATGCAAGTGAGAGCAGTTAACATTTTCATTACCTTCTATTTGCAGGTGTGATACTTTTACCCATCACAATCCTGGGGATGTTTCTAGGAGGCTTTCTGATCAAGAAATTCAAACTTCACATAACTGAAATGGCCAAGTTTGCGTGCATCACCTTTATAGTGGCGTATTTGTTAAACCTCTTGTACTTCACGTGCAGCTGCGAGGTGCTCCAGGTGGCTGGTCTGACAGTGCCCTACTCTGGGTTTGTATCCCTTGGGTTTGTGTGGCATTTGTCACGGTTGCTTCCTACTCTGTGTAGGACATGGGGGCATGACCTGGGTTCTCTACTCCCACAAACTAGTTTGGGTTTGTAATCTCATCTGGGCTACAAAACTTCTACTCCAGAAAATATTTGCATTTGGATTTGGATGTGTCTTCTCTGCTGATTTACTGTAGCATATTGCTATATCCATTTACATATCTATCTGTTTATATATAACAAATTTTTGTTGAAATTGTGTTAGGGTATTTGCTAGTATCAATCAGTGGGGTTCCAGCTCAAGTGGAGCTGCTGTGATTATATTGTTTCACCACTTTGAGAGTGATGCATAGAAGAAAATTCTAGGGTCAGGCTGTGGATGTGTCTATCTGGACTTCAGCAAGGCCTTTGACACTGTTTCCCATTATATACTCCTGGAAAACCTGGTAGCCCATGGCTTGGACCAGTGTACCCTCTGCTGGGTTGGGAGCTGGCTGGAGGGTCGGGCCCAGAGAGTGCTGGTGAATGGAGCTGCATCCAGCTGGCGGCCGGTCACCAGTGGTGTTC